>CM067309.1:15405421-15687377 GCA_034231615.1 Meghimatium bilineatum
TCATTATCATCATCATCATCATCATCATCATCATCATCATCATTATCATCATCATTATCATCATCTTCATCATCATCATCATCATCATCATCATTATCATCATTATCATCATCATCATCATCATCATCATTATCATCATCATCATCATCATTATCATCATCTTCATCATCATCATCATCATCATCATCATCATCATCGTCGTAATCATCATCATCATCATCATCATCATGTCTCACTGTCGTAGTGGCTAAGTCGGTCGCTTTGAGCTGACGAGGTCGCGGGTTTGAATCCCGCTCACGAAGTCTTGTTCATGCGGTATATTTTTTACGGAGTTACGTGTTGTCCGTAGTACTCTCAGCAGACGGCGTGTCGTTTCGTTGAGAGGGACGGGTTAAATATGAGGGTAACCCGAGTACAATTAAATCACCCATTTTCAACCTTTCAATCATCATCATCAGGTAGTATATTATGGACAGCATGTAGCAGTACTCATATTCTTTCGAAACTCCTGCCAATCTTGTGCCAATATTCCTGATTCTGTGAGTGTCCATGCTCAGGAACAGTTCCGTAGATCCGTGTTGAGTAATGAGGGTTTCACCTTCAAACAGGCACTCGCCAATTTCGCTTCTAATCGCACTTTTCTGTATTCGATTATACAAAAGTTTTTCGGTTACGTAGAAAATTGGGGGGTTTAAACCATCTTTTGGCTACGTTCTTAGTACAAAAAGTAATGTTCTGAGTTTCTAAGGGAGAGGGGAAGTTTTTACGCCTCCCTCAAAAACCCCCGTAAAACAACCCCTCCCACAATACCTTCTGACTTTTTCTGGTGGTCTTTCATAACTGACGGTCTCCTTCTTCTTCAGCGTTCGCTCTCATATAACCACAGCGAATATATCGTGTGATTTACGCCGGGGAGCGTGAAGTACGTTGTGCTGCAGGTTCTACAGTAGAACTTAATTATTTGCACCTCGGTTGGCCACTCTGTGGTCTGGACGTCCGAGGTCCAGCACATCCGTTTTCGTCATTGCTTTATTTCGGGTTTGGTCCCTACTCCGTGACAGCTTATCTATCTGTCGCCGGGCACGCGGGTGTGTGACTCTTCGCCAAGACTATTGTCATTCACGTCTATCTCGCACGAGGTGTTTCACCGTTACTGGCGGTCTTATTCATGCGATTTTTCTAATGTTACCTTTTTTTTTGCAACAGGTCCACACATTTCAATACTTAGGAACAACGATACCATCAGAGGCAAAAAGTTGAACAGAGATAAACAACAAAATATGGCAGACAAAGATAACATTCATGACAATAAAGAACATACTATGTAATATGTCTACACCAATGAAGAAAAAGTATGGAAGATACTTCTTCAGAGCTACATAACACCCATTCTAATATATACATGCGAAGCTTGGACAATAACTGAACAGGATAATGGAAAATTGGAGGCAACAGAGATGGGGGTTTTATAGAGGAATGTTGAGAGTATCATGGACAACAGAGATGGGGGTTTTATAGAGAAATGCTGAGAGTATCATGGACAATAGAGATGGGGGTTTTATAGAGAAATGCTGAGAGTATCATGGACAACAGAGATAGGGGGTCTATATAGGAATGTTGAGAGTATCATGGACAACAGAGATGGGGGTCTATAGAGGAATGTTGAGAGTATCATGGACAACAGAGATAGGGGGTCTATAGAGGAATATTGAGAGTATCATGGACAACAGAGATGGGGGTTTTATAGAGAAATGCTGAGAGTATCATGGACAACAGAGATAGGGGTTTTATAGAGGAATGTTGAGAGTACCATGGACAGCTAAAAAGACTAACGACGATATGCTGAAAGAGTCAAATGCGAAATAGGGGTTACTTGATGATGATGTGTCCCTCCTTCGCAAGCGAAGATAAGCATGAAAATATAATAATAATAATAATAATAATAATAATAATAATAATTACAATTGGTAATAAAATAATTTAGTTTGTGAGTTCGTAGATGCCCGATGAGTCCGATTCGTGCACGGAAAGTTCTATTGAAGTGCATGCAGGAGTGCTGAAGGTTCGGGGTAGGAGAATTTACGGATCTGTCCTTCCGCTTTTTGCGCTTGTAGATTACCCGCAGTGTTCTTTCTTTTTCAAATTTCGTGATGCCAGCAGTGATCTGGGTGTGCCAGGCTGAGCGATCAAGTGCTGTAGTCTCCCAGGAGCTAGAATCGATGCTGCAGTGCTTGAGAGAGCTATTTAGGTGATCCTTGAAGCGCTTTTTCTCCCTCCACTTGAACGTTTACCTTCGCACAGCTCCCCATAGAATAATCTCTTTGTGGTTACTTAATAATATCAGAAAGAGGCAAGTTTTATTTTTAGGATACGTTATATGAAATATGGAGGCCGGAGAACATGGTTACAGCTGGCAAGATAGATGGCAAGAGAGATAGAGGAAAGGATGGGAAAATATTAGATAGTCTGATAACATGGCATGACAAAAAACGTCAACAACGATCCTGATAAAACGTACCAGACTTAGAGAGTTGTGGAGATCAATGATCGACTAGGCCAGTCAGTACGGCACCTGGTGATGATCATTTTTGCATTCTGGTATAATTTGCAACGCAGAGATAAACCACTTGAGTGATAGATATAACCCAACCAGCTTAAAATACATGGGCTCCGGTAACACATGGCAAATGCGAGTATGATTATAAAAAGTTAATTTAATTATTACCAATCGTAAACATGGCAATAATAAGAACGGGAACTGAGCTTCAGTTTCTCGGAGATAACAAAACAATGTGACTTAAGATACTGATCTAGCGATTTGAATGTAACACACTGGATAACCACCCCCCACTCAATGTGTAGCGCGCATATCGATTGATAGAGGTATCTCATTACTAAACGCGTAGAACGTTGCTTGTGTCGGAAGATGTGTCTCTATCGGAATTTCGTTCCGTTTAATTATGTTAGCTTTTTGTTCCGTAGAAACCTGTCAACTGATTCTTATATAGTACCCTTTTTTTCTTGTGTGGATGAATTGAGTAGCAATGGAATTCATTTCTGGACGATACAGAATTCTCTATCTTTTGGTTCTGACACCAACGTCCTAGTTTGGCTTGTTGGTTACCTATCTCATTTCTCCTGATTTGAGAATGATCTGCAGTGTTGGTCAGGAAAATTGCGAAATCTCGATGTTGATATCTTTCAATAATACACAACTTCGTATGAAGAAGGAATTATTAAAGGAAATGAAGATCAAACAAATAAATCCGTCTTCGGCAGGAAATGATATATATAACAACAAATTGTTAAATACTTTAAGCTGTGATTGGAAAACAGGGTAAATTATCCCACAATTGATAAAAATGAAACTTTTGGGATAAAGAATACGAAAAATATTAATATAATATAATTAGAATGAAGATCTAAAGCAAATTGCAATGAAACGAGAGACATGGAAATATCTTATCTTATGTGCCGTCTTTGGCCCTAGACTAATAACTAACTAACTAACTAACTAACTAACTAACTAACTAACTAACTAACTAACTAACTAACTAACTAACTAACTAACTAACTAACTAACTAAACTAAACTAAACTAAACTAAACTTGAACTTGAACTTGAACTTGAACTTGAGCTTGAGCTTGAGCTTGAGCTTGAGCTTGAGCTTGAGCTTGAGCTTGAGCTTGAGCTTGAGCCTGAGCTGAGCTAAACTAAAAACTAAACTTAACTAACTAACTAACTAACTAACTAACTAACTAACTAACTAACTAACTAAATCGATTAAGACGTAAGTAATGTCTATAAGAATTAGTTATATAGAACACTAAACAAATATACCTCGTATTTGTCCAGCAGAAAATAAACAAATTTGCAGAATCTGTGTGGAGAATCTTAATGCTATCCAGTTTTTAATATTATCAATCCATACTTTCTTTTAACCAACGTTTCTTCTTCCACCTCAACTGTTTCCTGTAAGATAATTTTGGAAAGAAATATTGATCTTCTTCTCGTTTGCAGTTTGACATGTCTACACAGCAAGTCCTGTTTTCTTAATAAATGCTGCTGTATTTGAAAGCTCCTCAGTGTTCCCATACATCTTTCTGTGGATATCCATCGCTGTGGGACAGTGTTCTTCCCTTAACTGTTTTAATGTATTGCAGTCTTGCAGGATATGTTCAGTGGTCTGTGCTGCCTGCCCATAAGGGCACAGTGGTGATGGGACCAATCTTAGTCTATTTAAGTGGCTGTTTAATCTGTTGTGTCCTGTTCTGAGGCGGAAGATAATAACCTGCTGTGCTCTGTCGAGATAGTGGTAATTGTCTTTTGGGTGTTCGACTTTCCTGATGACTTTTATGAGGGTCTTCTTTTCTTGGTAGGTGATTTCTTGGTCTTTAGGAACATTGATGAAAACAAACGTCATTTGGAGTAACAGATGAAAAAGTTTCCCCACAACTGCTTTAAGTAGCAATTTCGTTAGAGACCAACATAATCGATGTCAGGGCCGGAGATAAGTTTTCTGCAATGATGACTTAAAATGATGACTTTTCCATCTTCTTCATAGTTGTGAAGATTTTTAAGGAAAAGATGAGAGATTTACCAGCTTTTGGGTTTTCTTCTTGGTCTATTGTCTATTGTCATTCACAAGGTGAATGATGATTGATCGTATTCACACTTGCCGTTAAGTGTAAGGGTTGGAGTTTAGGTTGTCTTTCCAAAGCCAGATGTGTCGTCTTGGTTGCATTAGGTCCATGTTCAAGACTATCATGATGCTTTCTATCCATCATTTCTTGGTCTACATTTGACCGTATGCCCAGATATTATTTTTTAATATGCTCTTATTACGCCGAAGACGGATGTATCGGGTATATGCGCAATTAACACGGCGACATAACGCATTTCCATTCTCTGAACTACATCCTGCTGGAAATCTAGTAGGACCGTTGTCTTGCTACAAAAGAAATCCAGTGGAAGTTTGAGAATGAACGCCGAAGAAGAAGAAGAATATGCTCTTATTGGTATTTGGTTTGGGTTCATTCTCACAAGGTGACAGAACTATTTTATTTGCTGTCTTTCCATATGTTCAGTACTTGATATTATATCAACTATTTTCCTATTTTTTTTTATTTCTTCTTTTGTCTAGTACTTCTTGGTACTAAATTTAAAAGGATGGAATGCGGATTTCAAAATTGTAACATGCTACAACCCTAGTTAGTGGTCGCATATTCATTTCCGTTGTGTCATAGTCAGTGGTCCCATATTAATTTCCGTTGTGTCAGTCAGTGGTCCCATATTATGTCCGTTGTGTCAATATAATTCCTCAGGGTGCCAGCATTTCGAGTGGTGATTCGACAATCCCAGCCAGCAGTCAGTTACTATATTATGATCAATGGACGAGGTAAGCCTGCGTGGTGTTAACTTTGTATTCAAATCTGCACATGTCAAATGTTAACTCTTATAACTTTGTATTCAAATCTGTATTCAAATTCAAATTGGTCCGAAACGTCGACTTTGTCCTGTGTATTGTCATTTGTATGATTATATTCCGTGTTTTGTTTTGTTGTATTTACTATATTTACATCCGTTAGTGATAGTGTGTAGTGTGTTAGTCGTAATTCAGTAGGACTTCATTACCTGTCTTCCACGTGAGTATTATATTCAAATCTACAGATGTCAAATGTTAACTCTTATTTTCTCCCTGGGAATTTTCTAGCACAAACACCCCCCCCCCCCCAATTAGAATACAAGAATATTAGTTTTAGCACTAGAAATTTTCACAAAAGTCTGGTATAACACCCCCACACTCCCTCCTCCCCCTTTCCACACACGATTTCCCCAAAAATAAGGTCACCAAATATGACATGAAATTGAAGGAAATACGCATGAAAATGGGTCAAAGACTTTTCTTTAGGTAACCCTTCCTCCCCATGCTTCTTCTTCTTCTTCTGCGTTCGTTCTCACAATCCTGCAGATTAGCAAGATGTAGTCCGGAGAACGGTATGCGTTGTATCATGGTTTACAGCATTGCTGTAATATCTGCGCCTTTCGTCCTGACACATCCGACTTCAGCATAGCTTTGGGTCACTGACCCTATATGGGATGGGATAACCAGCTCCATCCCATAACCTCCTTAGTCGTCTCTTACGATATGCATGGAAGATAAAGTGTTGCTATTCTTTGCTCCCCTTTTGGGCCCCGGCAATAGTCATAGTCAATGGTCGCATATTCATTTCCGTTGTGTCAGTCAGTGGTCCCATATTCATGTCCATTATAAGTTTAAACCCCTGCTGAAACCTTCTATAAATATGTCCTACTGTCAATAATGATGTACGTTTATTTATATATGTATATTAATGATTATTTATATATATATATACCAATTTGTTTCACGTCGTATGGAGAGCATGCGATACATGTTGACGTAAAATACAAAGTAGAGAATCTTGCAGATTCACAAGAAATATTACATTCAATAGTAACACGACAAAGATTACCTCACAAGAAACATTACATTCAATAGTAACACGACAAAGATTACCTCACATAAATATTACATTCAATAGTAATACAACAAAGATTACCTCACAAGAAACATTACATTCAATAGTAACACGACAAACACTGCCATGTTATGGACATTTATGCCGAATTTATTCGCTGGCAAAAACGATAATGTAGGGAACAGTTGGAGGTAGAAGAAGCAATGAGAAGAAAGAATATCATGGGCAGGTAGCATCAACGATTGGCCAGATTAAGTTTTCCCATACTAATCTGCATTGCTGAAGATAGAAATCGTCAGAGGACTCTGTGTTGCCGCATTCAATGTGGCGCCTCTATGTGACTCTATCGGGTTATGGGTCTATGGATGATTGATAAATGTCATGTCTATGTGACTCTATCGGGTTATGGGTCTATGGATGATTGATGAATGTCATGTCTATGTGACTCTATCGGGTTATGGGTCTATGGATGATTGATGAATGTCATGCAATGCTGACAGAGCTTTCCTAATCTTGGCTGATACAAGTGATCCGCCTGTTTCATTGGTTACTGCACATGTTGCGTGTCACCAGGCAATGGAAAGACGGACCAGCCTTGACGAGTCACAATGTGTGTCCAAGGAACATGATCTATCAGGAGAAATATATGCTTGAGCAACACATCAACAGGGAACCCCATCGAGGCCAGCACCTTGAAGTGGTGATGGGGCTTAGTTCAGTCATCAGGGGCTGGAAACTAAGACTGGTCGAGCACCAGTCCGGCCCAAGTAAGCAGAGTGCTGAAGACGGAGGCAACCAGCCAAAAGGCGCACAGATAATCAGGTTGCGACGTACAAAGCACAATGAAAACATGTCTGCATCTAATAACAGTTATGGTGCCTGCCCTGTGGCGGACGTTCAGGCAGGGACGGTGCCGGGCCCTATACATTGAAAGGGAACAACCTCAGTTACTGGAAGTCCTTCTCAATTGCCACGAAGAGCCAGGAGGCAAGGGAATAGAGCTACTGGCCAAACAAACAAACGACCAACATATTGGCCAGAGGAAACAACACTGGGATCAAAGCTCTATGGGTCACTGTATGAACTACAAAAGACAGTGAGTTTTACTAAGGAGAAAGAATTACAGATATAGACATGTTTCAATTGAACGAAAGAAGTGAAGAAATCAACAGGGAAGCCTTTTAACAAGTAAACACAGTATATGAAAAGACAAGTCATATGAAAAGAGGAACCAAGCAAGGAAACATAAATAGACAAAAAAAATATATGCATATGATGAACACATGAAAATTCCTTACCAAAAGAGAAAGAAATGAAGAATACAGACCGAAAGGAAATCTCAAAAGAATGATGGGTCACACGCTTCCATACATATTTATCTCACTTCATAAAGGTGAAATATGTTTGAAGCTGAGATGAAATATTTTTGAGGTGAATATGTTTGAGATGAAATATGTTTGATGTGGAATATGTTTGATGTGAAATATGTTTGATGTGAAATATGTTTGATGTGAAATATGTTTGATAAGAAATATGTTTGATGTGAAATTTGTTTGAGGTGAGATAATTCTTAGGTGAAATATGTTTGAAGAAGATATGAAATATGTTTGATGTGAAATATGTTTGATGTGAAATATGTTTGATGTGAAATATGTTTGATGTGAAATATGTTTGGGTTGAAATATGTTTGAAGAAGATATGCAATATATTTGAGGTGAAAGATATATGAAGAATAGGAAATATGGTTGATGGAGAAGATGAAATATATTTGAGGTGAAATATATTTGAAAATGAGATGAATGAAATATGTTTGATGTGGAAGTGAAATACGTTTGTAGAAAAAATGAAATATGTTTAAGGTTGAGATTAAATACGTTTGAAGTGAAATATGTTTGACGTGAAAATATATGGTAGAGATAATATGTTCGATGTGAAATATGTTTGAAGAAGAGATGAGATATATTTAAGGTGAAATTTGTTTGAGGTGAAATATTTTTGAAGAGTGGATGAAAATTATTTGAAATGGAGATAAATATGTCTGGGGTAGAGATAAATATGTTTGATGTAAATATTTTGAGGAGCGGGGTGAAAATGTTAAATAAGTCATTAATCAACCGAAGAAAGTACATATAAATGAAAAGAGACAATGCTAACCAAATAAAAATCTTTGAACAGCCAAAGTGGAAAAGTATGTAGAAAACCCATTCAGTGGAGAATCTGAATTCACTTTGGTCAAGACTCTGAAAGCACAAGATTCATTTGGGGTAAGTTCGAATTTTCATGAATTTTAGCGTACCAATTTAGATATTGCCTGGTTTATTTTGTTTCTCAGAAATTGCTAGAAATAATCTTTTCCTATGTGTAATTTGTGAGGTGAGAAGGGAGCATGTTATGCTCTAGACAAGGCTTTGTCAGCCCGGTGATCCGAAGCAATCACCTACTATCAGAAAAAACAGATGATCAAGTCAATAAGAAAGCCACAAACACCAACACAAGATGATTATCACATTATGAACAGATCAGAACAAGTTATAATTCTACATCTCAGAACAGGACACAACCGACTCCGCAGTCACATGTATACAAAGTTCAAGATTGGCAACACTGCCATGTGTACATGTGGACAGGCAGCACAGAGTGCCAAACATATACTTCAAGAGTGTTCTAAGCATGAAACGCTGAGGCAGACATATTGGCTAGAGGAAACAACACTGGAATCAAAGCTCTATGGAACACTGTATGAACTACAAAAGACAGTGAGTTTTATTCAGGAGACAGAATTACAGATATAGACATGTTTCAAGTGAACGAAAGAAGAAGAAGAAGAAGGATGAATAGAGTTAAAAATGCGCTCGAGAGCTCTAATTTCCTTACAAATTCAAATTGTGTTGTACACGTAAGGAAACAAATAGTATCACTATTTATGAATTGGGGGGGGGGTGAATGAGGGATAGGGTATGTACGGTGCGATGAAGAAGGTTATATAACCAGTTTTGTTTTCATTTTTACATTCACTTTCAATTTCTCTTTCATCCTGTTATATATTATGGTGGTCGAACACCCAGTATTATATGTGGGCTGTATTCGCCGTATGAGTAGGTTGAGAACCTCTGCTTTAGATTTTTTCCTTTGTTCCCAGAGCAGCGTTTAGAAAGAGAAATCTTAAACTCAGAGGTTCTCAATTTGTGTATATTGAAGTCGTGTTTTACTTTTTTGTGTGCAGATACCAATTTACTTAAGAGTTTACAAACATTTGGTATATCCATGTTAGCAGCTTTTGATAACAGTTCTCTCTCTCTCTCTCTCTCTCTCTCTCTCTCTCTCTGTGTGTTTATGAAGAAGGCAGGAATACTCGTAGTGATTCTGGGATATTACTGCACTGGTGTGTTTCCTTTAGGGAACTAACCATGCACCCATAATCCTCCCCTCACGTAATTCAACCATTCATTTAAGACAAAAACACATAAGTGTCTAGGCAAAACTCGGTTACTGAACTTCAGGATCCACTTTGCTTTTATCTTCTTCTATCATAAACGGGGGGTGGGGAGGGATAAAATTTGACTTATTTGACAGCCCCTAAGCAGTTATTCACAAATGTTTTTTTTAAAAAGTATAGTGTTTTTATCATGTAGTGTTTTATCCAATAGTGTTTTTATCCTATCTGTCTGTCTGTCTACATACCTACCTACTTAAAAACCTACCTACACTACCCACTCAATCAAATTAAGCTGACATTTAGTCATCATACTATATTTCTATAATGGAGAGTCTGACTCCACTTAGTCAAGTTGACATTTAGTCATCATACTATATTTCTGTAATGGAGAGTCTGACTCCACTTAGTCAAGTTGACATTTAGTCATCATACTATATTTCTGTAATGGAGAATCTGACTCCACTTAGTCAAGTTGACATTTAGTCATCATACTATATTTCTGTAATGCAGAATCTGACTCCACTTAGTCAAGTTGACATTTAGTCATCATACTATATTTCTGTAATGGAGAGTCTGACTCCACTTAGTCAAGTTGACATTTAGTCATCATACTATATTTCTGTAATGGAGAGTCTGACTCCACTTAGTCAAGTTGACATTTAGTCATCATGCTATATTTCTGTAATGGAGAATCTGACTCCACTTAGTCAAGCTGACATTTAGTCATCATACTATATTTCTGTAATGGAGAGTCTGACTCCACTCAGTCAAGTTGACATTTAGTCATCATACTATATTTCTATAATGGAGAGTCTGACTCCACTCAGTCAAGTTGACATTTAGTCATCATACTATATTTCTATAATGGAGAGTCTGACTCCACTCAGTCAAGTTGACATTTAGTCATCATACTATATTTCTAGAAGCAGTACAAGTAGACGCCACCACATGTTTAATTATTTCCCTTGTCTATGTTTATAAATGTCACGTTCATCATTTAATAATTGAAATATTTATTTATGTACAGTTAGGATTAGGGTTAGTTACCTGAAACAAAGCTACCCTAACCATAACCATAAAATAAAATAAATATTTAAATTATAAAGTGATGAACATGTAATTCACGAACATAGACAAAGGAAATAACTCGACTATGTGGTGGCGCCCACTTGTACTGTACTTATTTTTATAACAGTGAGTCTTACTTAGCTCAATCAAATTAAGCTGACATTTAGTCATCATTTATTGTAGGAGGAGTGCATCACCAAACCTGGATCTTTGAGGGACTGGACTATAACCACAGAAACCACGTGCGAGATGCTGTCTGTCAACTGCCATGAGTTTCAAGAAATGGTCTTGACTACATCAAAATATGAAGATGCCCCGGAGCATATACGATTTATAGGGTAACTAAAACTCTTAACTTTTGTTCATTAAGTTACTACAACAGGTGTAGACAAAATACTACTCGAGGGCTAAAACCTCGGCCCGTCACGACTTTTTTACTTGCCCGTCGGACTAATTTAAAATTTAGCGTATGCAATGAGCCATGAGCTAGCAGACAGAGTTTCCAACAATTCTCGATTGCTCATTGCAAAATAATTGTCTGGTGTTATCATCATGAGTATCGTCTCCGCAACGAAGGTTGGCGGCAACGTATCTCCAAATCTCCTGTTTCTTTGTCTTGGTGGTGCACTCTGCTAGACTGTAACCTGTCCATCATGTGATGTTACTCTCCCATTTGTATCTCTGCCTACCTCTTCTTGCTTCCCGTTGACTCAGTAAGGTCTTCAATAAGGTGTCATGTCTTTTAATGCGTCCAAAATAGTTTATTATCCTGATCTTTATTTCTCTTAGTAGTTCTTTGTTCACATTAAGTGTTTAGCACCTCTCTATTTGTTTTCTTCTCGTTCCATGATGTTCTCCCTATTCTTCTATATACCCACATCTCAAAGGCATCAATTCTGTCTTCTAATTGTTTATTTGGTGTTCATGTTTCTGAGCTATATATTAATATGGAACAGATGTAGCATTTTATAATTCTCATTTTTAACCTGTTTATAATTTGTTTAGATGTTAATATTTTCCTCATGTCATTGAAGGTACTTCTAGCCATTCCTATTCTCCTTTTAACTTTTGTTTCACATCTGCCATCATTTGTGATTATGTGTCCAAGATATTGATAATGTTTTACTTGTTGTAGTTTCTCTCTATGTATGTTTATATTTACCCCCTGTTCTTCTGTGTCTTTGCTGATTATCATGGTTTTTGTTTTTTGGATATTTATATCCAGCCCATATTCATTTTTGCTCTTTAATCTTTGTAGTTCATGTTCACTTTGCGCTAAAAGAACAGTGTCATCTGCATATCTAAGTTTGTTTATTATTTTCCCATTGATCTTGAATCCTGGCATTTCTTCTATATTTTTAAAGATATTCTCTGTGTAGATATTAAATAGGCTTTGTGATAAAATGCATCCTTGTCTTACCCCTCTTCTTATTTCTATGTATGGTGAGTAATTGTTTTTACACCTTATTGATGCAGTCCGTTCACAGTATATATTTCTAATCAGTCTGATGTCTTTTTCATCTATGCCTATTTCTTGAAGACGTTTGATTAATTATTCTGTTATATGTTGGATTCTGTCAAAAGCCTTGCTGTAGTCTATGAAGCAAATATAGATACTTTTTTGGACTTCTATATATTTATCTATCACTAGCCAGATACTCAGTATATCTTCTCTCATTCCTTTGTTTTTTCCTAAAACCGAATTGTTCTTCATCGACCTCGGTGTCTATCTTATTCTTAATTCTTTCATGTATTATCTTGGGAGTATATTGACTCGTTCGACTTATTGTTCTATGTTCTGTACAGTCCACAGTCTACTGTCTGGTATAATAGAGAGTTATTGATCTTTAAAGGACTAAAAAAAAGTCACTGGTGGCCCCTGGCCACACAAAAACTGGTCATCTCAGCTCGCGGTCCCAAGTAGTTGTTCATCTTTGGTTTATGGCAAATGTAAGTATGTAAAGTAACCAATAGTATTTATTAATGCCGTAGGGGTGTCAGATGTTAGCGATCTCACATTTCAGAGCCTCTGAAAATGAGGGCGGTGGCCATCTCCTCTCTTTCGCAGTCTTTACTTCTCGGATTAATCCCGTACCCATTTGAGGCTGGGTCGACCTGGGAGCCGTTGCGATCTGAAAAATATTTCCGCCTCAACTAGGGAATGAACGCAGGACCACTCATATGCGAAGCCAGTGCTCTAACCAGTGGTGGTAGTATACTGTTGTGATTTAAGTGCTTGACAATGTAATCAAACAGCATCTTCCTTTTGATTAGTGTGTCTTTAGGACGCATCATCATCATCATCATCATCACCTTCTTCTTCTTCTTATTCTGCATTTTGTTCTCGAATTCCTGCAGATTAGCAGGATGTAGTACGGAGAACAGAATGCGTTCTGTCATGGTTTACAGTTTAGCTGTAACATCTGTGTTTTTTTTGCCATGACGCATCTGGCGCCAGCGTGGCTTATGGGTCACTTTGACTCTCGTGGAATGGGCAGCAAACTCCACCACAAATATCCTTAGTTGCGTCTTACGACATGCGTGACAGGTAGCAGTGTCGCTATTCTTTTTTTCCCTATCTGGTATCTGTAACACATAGGCGAGGACTTATCTGAGGGGATCAAGGATTGGTTAGATTTTCACCGTAATATGTTTGGGGCCATTACAAAACTGCACAGTATATGTCATAAGAGACGATAAAGGGGTTAAGCTCTGGGTTGAATTATTCTCGAACCCCAGTAATTGCGAGTGATTAGCTTTTACTTCCTATGCGCTGTGTGGAGATTTCTCCGAGCTTTCCTTCATACCCAGGTGGCATCAGTTTTCAGCATAGTGCAATGCCTATTGAAGGAGCCTTCTACTCAGAGGGCATATATGTCACGAGACGAGCTGATAGTTTGCCTGGGTCACCCATTGCTTGTCTTTACTCCGACGAGGCGCTTCGCAGCCAGTGAGCTGTTCCTCGTTTATGAAGACCACTCCATTACCACTCTTTGTGTCCCTTGGCCACATACCTAATTACTTCCGTATGAGTCGTGTTGGGTAACAGTGACGGACGAATTAGACTCAAGGTTG
Organism: Meghimatium bilineatum; assembly: GCA_034231615.1. Taxonomy (NCBI): domain Eukaryota; kingdom Metazoa; phylum Mollusca; class Gastropoda; order Stylommatophora; family Philomycidae; genus Meghimatium; species Meghimatium bilineatum. The sequence goes on from CM067309.1 coordinate 15,419,501, forward strand.
ATACACCTTCATAGACGAGGTGTGCTATTCCAATTACGTCGCAGGTCTGAAATTTGACCTGTGCATTTCTCACGCACTCACCTCGTCCGCTTGAGATGGCATTTCAATCCATCGTCATGCGCTATGTATTTTGACTCTTTGCCATTGCGTATATTACCAGAGACGTAGGTAAAATACGAATTTCGGACAAAGAGCTTCGCAGTGGAACCTTGGGTACTGAACCCAATTCTCTCTGTATGAGCAGCGTTTGGCAACGGCCGAGAGTCGAATTGGGCTTGGTTTGCAGTGTTGTTAGAGACTTGCCCCCCCCCCCTCCCTTTCTACGTTGCCCGCAGTATCCAAAGTTCGAGTCTCAACACTGCTTCTGTCCGACATTTGAACAATGCACTCCCCGACATTTATTCCATTCTTATCCTGTGTGCAATAGGGAGCTGTATTCAAAGCGTTTTCCCGTACCCAGGAGTGCATGTTCAAGTTGGCGTATCTAATATTTGAGTCATGACTCCTATTTTAAATGGGATCAATTGTGATGGGGCGTGTAAGCTTCTATGTGTTCTCGAGCATGAACAGAACTTTCGCCGTGCTGGACTAATGTAGCTTCGTTGTCACTGAATTGATTCACACCTTAAGCTTCCTTCTAGCGCGTTTTACCTTTTCCAGATTCGGTGTGTACTCGTAAGATCAAGGTATGTTAGGGACATTGACATTGGTCGCCCCTCCAATGTTTATGCTTTTGAAGGCGGCAGAGACGGAATGCACAGATGCCTTACATCGCTGTGTGGCGACAATGATGATGGATGTAATGTCGTAGAGCAGGGGTCGGTAACCTTTTTGTCTGAGAGAGCCAAGCACACCACATATTTACAAAAGCAATTCTGTGAGAGCCATACATTATGTTTAAAACGAAAAATTCAAGTAAATGTGTGCATTTTGTGTAATTTCAGCACTAAAAAAAACAATTATGTCTCTGAATTCTTTTTAATAACATTGTTGTGCTGTTGCTAATCAATAATGAGTATTTCTTACCATTAATACGACTTCTGATGTTGAGCTGCAGTAGACTTTAGCTTATTTGTAGATAGAAATATTGATATGCATTTAATATATAGATCAAAGGAGTCTAAAGAAACATTTTTTTAAAAAATAATCGAACATTTGCCTGCGAGCCAGATTAGAGCCACATCTGGCTCGCGATGCATGGGTTCCCGACCCCTGGCGTAGAGATTTCGGAGATATTTCCTGTCTCTCTTCAAGAAATTATCATTCCATCTACAGCATCCACATCCACGGACACTTTAATAAAAATGTTAGCCAGTAATACAGCAAGGCTGTTTCTAGGGTGCACCACGAAGAGGTACCATAAGGATCTCGGTTATCTGTTAGCTCTGGGTCCACACGAGAGCAATGCCAGACCCTTTGCAGTCTCGGGTTGGATATCCCAGATACTGATCTGTGCTGTGTAGAAGTCTGCTGAAGACCCATACCTGAATTGGTGTAAGGGAATCAACCATCCACCTGCTGCATGTCTTGAGATTGTAAGTTAGGCGTTTTTTACCAAAAACGTCAACAATTTAGTTAATTTGTAACACCCCCCCCCCATCTCAACAATCGTTAAAATATCAGGGGTATTCCATCCTCCCCACCCCTATATAATTATATCCACAAAATAAACATATCTTTTGTGCAGACAATTTTTTATTTTTGACCAAAAAATTGCATAAATTTAGAAAAATGTTTCAAATACAAAAAAATAATTGATGTATAACAACAGTATTGTTGTCGTCATTTTTGTGTGGTCAACCCCACACTACTCCACGTCAACCCTACGTCAACCCCACTCTACCCTACGCCAACCTCACTCTACTCCACTCTACCCCACATCAACCCAACTCTACTCCACGTCAATCCCACACTACCCCACATCAACCCAACTCTACTCCACGTCAATCCCACACTACCCCACATCAACAACTGTTCAGCTTTTTTTTCTGATCCCCCTTATTTGTTAACATAATTTATTGACAGTGAAAAGTTTCACCCAGTGAAAAGTTTCACCCAGTGAAAAGTTTCACCCAGTGATAAGTTTATTCCTGAGTAGACGGCTCGTCTAGATCGTGACATAGATTGAAACACACATTGAGTGTACAATGACTCTTGTTCCATGATTAGAATAAAGGAGCTTGGTTTGAAATGTGGTGTCGCTAGAAAGGAGAGTTTTCGTGGGCAAGAAAGAATGATGGTCAATCAACAACGTACTGGTACGGTCAGTAAACGTGTAATGGCGGATACACTCAAGGAAAGATCTGAGCACCTATAGACTTGTCCAGAGTGTAATGACGATGATCCAACGACTAACTAACTAACATATTGAGTCAGTCACCTAGAACTGCCCAGATGATAACATTACACTCTACGGGCATATTGAGTCAGTCATCTAGAACGTTTCAGCTGATAACATTACACTCTACAGGCACAATGTATAATCATATAGGACTTGTAAAAGTTCAGGAAAACTTCATAATACAAAAACGCAAGAGGTACACGTCTGGAGATAGAAAATTCTGAGATCTCGTTGACAGTTTTACTTGAATTGCAACCTCAAATATTTTTTTAATGCGTTAAAATAAGGCATGATATATTTTACAGAACTGCCCATTCTATCACTTCAAAAGGAAATAACACTACGGCCATATGAAACAGTTCCGACGGACACGCGTCACGGCCTTGTCTCAGGGCTGGTGACCACATTACAGTTTATTGATTCAATCAATATCAGTGTCTTGCTATGACTGGAGAACGATGAAGAACACGAAGATCATGCCCAGCACAATCATCATCACCACCCACAAGTATCATTAACACCACCATCATCATCTATTTATTTCTCCGCCCTGTCTACTACCAGCCATGCATCATGCCTGTAGGACGCCATAGTAAGCATGATGAGAAACCGTGACAAATCAGTTTTTTTGTGCAAAATAATCTACTCTTTCATTTATATATATATTTCAGAAGTCTGCATTTCTTGAGGAATTTCCCGAAGCTAAAATTATTGGAAGAAGCTATCCCAAATATAAATGTAGCCCATTTTCTGTAAGTCACGTGATCGCGTTAACCAATGTCTTCGTCTGTTACACGGAGAAAAAAAATGTTGTTCAGGAAACTACATGAAATATCCATGACCAGCTGCAAGAAGTCATCAGCACAGAAATATATATGACTTAATTCGTTACGTTGTTGATTATTGTCGTGATTTTCGTTGGTCATTACTTATATACTTGGGGAGCCGCGCAGCGTAGTGGTTAGCGCACTAGCTTCGCATATGAGAGTCCTGGGTTCATTCCCCAGTTGAGGCGGAAATGTTTTTCAGATCGCAACGGCTCCCAAGTCGACCCAGCCTTAAAATGGGTACCGGATTAATCCGGGAAGTAAAGACTGCAAGGGAGAGGAGATGGCTACCGCCCTCATTTGCAGCCTCTGAAATGTGAGATCGCTAACATCTCACACCCCTATGGCATTAATAAATGCTATGGGTTACTTTACTTTTTTACTTCTATACTTGGAATCGCATGCCAGAAATAGCTAAGGCGACTACAAGTATATAAATAGGGACCAACGAAATTCACGAGAATAATAAAAAAAATACCGTAACGAATGAAGTCCTAATGAATTCTTTGCAGAGGTCTTCCAAAATTTCAGGCGGTCATGGAATATCTCACATGATTCGAGTCGTTCAATAATACAGTCATGTCGACTCATTGGGGATCATTATTCGACACAGACATTTTTCTGGTGATTGTCATTGGTCACTTTGTGTATACGCTGTGTAGACAGCAAACTAAAAAAAAACATGGGTAAAGTTGTTAAATTGTCTGTCCACGTGACTGTATTCTTGACGATCTGGTTTGATCGCCTGTGTGTTGACATGCCCCGATAGAAGTGCAAATCATAGCAATACTGTCACACGTCATGTATATCGTAGGAGGCAACTAACGAGGTTGAGCATGATGGTCAACTTCTCCACTCATGATCGCCACTGTAATAATATTTGTTCGTGTCCATGTCGAGAGGACAGGCTGGCAGACATGTGTCTATGCGGAGAAGACAAGCACACAAGCAGACAGACATGTGTCTATGTGGAGAAGACAGGCAGACAAGCAGACAGACATGTGTCTATGTGGAGAAGACAAGCACACAAGCAGACAGAAATGTGTCTATGTGGAGAAGACAAGCACACAAGCAGACAGAAATGTGTCTATGTGGAGAAGACAAGCACACAAGCAGACAGAAATGTGTCTATGTGGAGAAGACAGGCAGACAATATAACATATGCTCCGGGACTGCAGTCTTCATGAAAGAATTAGAACAGAGATATGGCACTCCACAATTAACCTGAAAGAAAACATTTTACGGCAACGTGACAAGTTTGAGACAGACTACCATCATTATACAAAAGATCAAGGTGGTCATTTGAGAGAACTAATGTAAAGATTATCTGTCTGCAGATACATGACTGAAAGGCTGCTACTGAAGACACATGACTGAACTGCTGGTACTGTAGACACATGACTGAACGGCTGGTACTGCAGAAACATGACTGAAAGATTGGTACTGTAGACACATGACTGAAAGGCTGGTACTGTAGACACATGACTGCAAGAAAGGCACGGCAAATTTCTCCACATAGTGGAAGACTGTTCAGAATGTAGCATTGCACACCCTACACCGAATCAAATAGTTTTCTGGGAGTTACAAAATGTCTGGAAAAAACACATTTCCATGTATTTATAACCGCGTAACTCTATTAACACACATTTCCATGTATTTATAACCGCGTAACTCTATTAACACACATTTCCATGTATTTATTACCCTGTAACTCAGTGTAACACACATTTCGATGTATTTATTACCTTGTAACTCTGTGTAACATATATCTCCATGTATTTATTACCTTGTAACTGTGTAACATATATCTCCATGTATTTATTACCTTGTAACTGTGTGTAACAATTATCTCCATGTATTTATTACCTTGTAACTGTGTAACATATATCTCCATGTATTTATTTCCTTGTAACTCTGTGTAACAATTATCTCCATGTATTTATTACCTTGTAACTGTGTAACATATATCTCCACGTATTTATTACCTTGTAACTCTGTGTAACAATTATCTCCATGTATTTATTACCTTGTAACTGTGTAACATATATCTCCACGTATTTATTACCTTGTAACTCTGTGTAACATATTTCTCCATGTATTTATTACCTTGTTACTCTGTGTAACATATATCTCCATGTATTTATTACCTTGTAACTGTGTAACATATATCTCCATGTATTTATTACCTTGTAACTGTGTAACATATATCTCCACGTATTTATTACCTTGTAACTCTGTGTAACATATTTCTCCATGTATTTATTACCTTGTTACTCTGTGTAACATATATCTCCATGTATTTATTACCTTGTAATTGTGTAACATATATCTCCATGTATTTATTACCTTGTAACTGTGTAACATATATCTCCACGTATTTATTACCTTGTAACTGTGTAACATATATCTCCATGTATTTATTACCTTGTAACTCTGTGTAACATATATCTCCATGTATTTATTACCTTGTAACTCTGTGTAACATATATCTCCACGTATTTATTACCTTGTAACTGTGTAACATATATCTCCATGTATTTATTACCTTGTAGCTCTGTAAGAAAGTAAATTAGTTTTTAAAACAACAACATTCTAGCAACGAAAAATATTGAATATAAAATTAGCATATTTTTTAGACAACCTGATGGAAGTAAACAAAGAATGTATTATCAAGTTTTATGAGATGATGATGATGAAATAAGGCTTTTAGTTGTAAGCTAAATATGCATTGGGCAGGTAGATCTTATCTGCCGTAGCCTTTTCGTCAAAAGCACATGTTCTTCTCAGATATGTAACTGATGCGACATGCTTGTGCAAGGGAGAGTTTATGGGTGCAATTTTAGTCCCCGAGGGAAGGCATTACAGTGTGTCAGTATCACAGTGTGTCAGTATCCCAGTGTGTCAGTAGAGTTAGTGCGCATATGGTTGCGTCTGTGGGTATCACCAATGGCTCACTAGACAAACCAACAATGCAACAGAAAACCTTAGTAGATGACATGCCTTTATATTGAGGTTATCTTCTTATACAAGCTTCATGGCACATCATCTATACAATCCCGTAGTCGTAACCTTAGATAACAGTTACCATGTTGTTCCGACAGGCCGACGTTGTGCTTGAACTAGTTACGGGTACAGCGTGGGTGGGCTGAACAACAAAGAAACCTGTCGCAAGGGCCAGAGTTGTGCCCTGATTTCGACGTCTGTTTCAGTAGCATTAGACTCGAAACACCATCGAGTCGAATAGCTGCTGGAACAGAGGGCGGAGTACTTATGGGAATGCCCCATAAGTTTCTAATCAAGAATCAAATATCCCAGGATTATGACGTCATGCCAGGAGCACAGCAGACAATTTTGGCTGTCTCATCATTCTTTCACCAGATCTGTTAACACATCCGCAGTGATGACACATAGGGCGGTGATGACAAATAGGGCGGTGATGACACATATGACGGTGATGACACATAGGACGGTGATGACAAATAGGGCGGTGATGACAAATAGGGCGGTGATGACACATAGGGCGGTGATGACACATAGGGCGGTGATGACAAATAGGGCGGTGATGACACATATTGCGATGATGACACATATGCGATGATGACACATAGGGCGGTGATGACACATAGGGCGGTGATGACATATAGGGCGGTGATGACACATAGGGCGGTGATGACACATAGGGCGGTGATGAAACATAGGTCGGTGATGTATTTGGAATGTATAAAAATCGACGTAACAAACAAATGTTTCTGCGGGAGGCAGAAGGCAAACGAACAGTAGGTCGCCAAAAAGAAACTCAATGCAGAACAATCAACAGAGAAAGTTCAATATTGGCCATAAACACTAAACAAGTATTACAGAAACACGCAGCGAGGCGCTCAACATAGAGAGAAACGACTACTGCCATATGTGTCATTTTTGGGCACAGAATGAATTAAACTAAACTAACTCTGTAACACATAATATTATGAATAGACTATTTTGTAACTCTTTATGTATGTTACATTATCTTTACCATATACTGTATTTCTATGTATTTGTTGTTTCCAGACTCTATTCTTGACTTTCCTGCATATAATTAACGATAGCAACGGTACATTGTTGTATAACAGCAAATTATAAGACCTTCTTTGTTTCTTTCTTCTGCTGTAGGATTGATACGGTTGTCTCAGTTAACCTTGAGCTGTCCGAATACGTTTACGTCATCTACTATGTAAGTTACGGTTAGGGTTAGGGTTACGACTATGTAAGTTAGGGTTAGGGTTAGGGTTACGACTATGTAAGTTAGGGTTAGGGTTAGGGTTACGACTATGTAAGTTAGGGTTAGGGTTACGACTATGTAAGTTAGGGTTAGGGTTAGGGTTACGACTATGTAAGTTGTACCCATTGTACTACCACATACCAACATCATGACAGCAACCAGTACAATTACAACTACATCACCAACACCATCAGTGCAGCCAGTGTATAATTAACCAAGAGACCAGATATGATCCAACACTCCGGCATGGGACGTAGTAACACAGATTCCAATGTGATAGTAATCAATAAGTCAATAATTGTTACAAATACAAACCATTACTAATAAGAAGATGATGAAAACTGTAATAAAATAAATACAGACGAAAACGGTTGACGTTTTGATCAAAAGACCTTCGTCTGAGATGAGAATGTAATTATAAGAACAATTAACACAGAAAATTATTAATTTAGGAACATATTTTTTAAAGAATAAGTAAAAATCAGTGTAGCTCCCTGCCAAAGGACTAATAGAAATGAAAATACTTTTGTGTGGTACGTTCAAAAAAGTGTACACGTAACAAAACTGTTCTTAGATATAGAAGACTAAGCTATAAACCAGAACAGTATCTATCAACAGACACAATAAAATAGGGCACCATGTTAGTCACAGATTCCAGATTGAGTTGCCAGATAACACAGCAGATACAATACCGTAATAATAGCCTGAGAAAAATCTACATCAAAATACCAAGACGGAGACATCCATAACTATACCATAAGTACAAGACTAAGGAAATAACTGTACCGAACATGAAAGTGCAAGGTAAAACTTAAACTGCAGACATACGAATACAAGAATGAACATATAGAACGAGCCAACGTCAATACCGCAAATAAAATAGCAACAGTGTGTTGACGAGTCCTGAAAAAGAAGAAAAGAACAGCAACACTGCTTGCCTGACACGCATGTCGCAAAAGGCGACCACGGAAGTCCTAAGTGGGGCAGCCATCCCATATCATATTGAATCAAAGTGTTCCAGGAGCTTTAAAAGAATCGTATGTGTCGGGTTAAAAGGCAACGATATTATAAACAAGATGTAATCCACAACAAAATGCATAGCGTTCTCCGGACTACATCCAGCCGATCTGCAGGAGTCCGAGAATGAAAGCAAAAGATAAATAATAAAGGACAATAGATTCTTTTTTACAAAAGGGGGAGGGATATACTTGAAGGTTAGAGAAGGAATAAAACATTGATGAGGTCAAAAGAGATGAAATATACAGATGATCAAGTGCATACATTGAAAATAGAATTATTGGAAGCACAATGTCAGTGGAAAGGAAAATATTGAAGAGAAAGACAATAGAGATACAAATTTAAAAGAAGAAAGTATGACACAAGACTGAGACAGATGTTGTTGGATGCTCAGTCATTGAGGATAGACCACACCGTGATGGTATATGAAACGACCTTCAATGGACACATGCTGGCCGTCACGAGAAGAGCGAAAGCCAAACCAGTAACTGAAGCGTCGATTCAAGGTGAAGTTTTAGACTATTCAAATGATATGCTAGAGGGAAATCAATGTGGTTAGAAATATTCCGCAAGTGTTCTGTAAACATATCAGCCAGTCCCACGTCAATGTAATTTTATCACGTCGTTTCACACTAATGAGGTAAATAAGATTGAGAAGCAAGCAAGAAAACATAATCTTTAATGTCGAAGTGTGACCTAAAGGACTGCATGGTCTATTGTCTATCCCCAGGTGGTGATGTTGTCGTGGCTTACACACTACGTTAAGCATAGGGGTTTAAGAAGGAGATGTAGTCTACGTTCCGTAGCCAGGTGTGTTGCTCTGATTAAGGTGTAGTCATGTTTGTTCAGGATGGTCTTGATGTTGTTTATCAATCTTTTCCTACTTCTGCCCTTGGCTCTGTACCCTGATTCCATCTTGTTATAAGCTCTTATGGGAAATTCATCCTCATAAGATGTCCAAACCTTTTTATCTGTTGTTTCTCTATATATCCAATGCATAATGTTATATCTATTATTTTTTTGATGTTCTCACTGCGCATTTGATCGAGTCTGGTGACTCCAATAGCCTTCCTTAGACATTTCGTTTCGCAAGTTTCAATCTTTCTCTTATGGTGTAGATGTCAGTTGTCAAGTATGGCATTAGCATAAATATGTTCTTAAGTGGCATTGGTATAAAGTAGCATGGTGTTGGTATAAAAATTCTCTTAATCATTTCTTTACTTCCATGTTGCTTTTTGGGTGGTTGAACTCAATGATTGAAGCAGAAACTACAAAAGGATATGCAATGCATTGCTGAGAGCAAGGGAAAACTCCAGAAAGACTAATGTAAGAGCGAAAATGTGAATGGGCTAAAATATCACGAAACATCCTATCTCTGTTGAAAGCAACAGGTGGGGCGAAGAGCAAACAAAAATGGCAATAGAGTCAGCTTGGAAAAAATGAAAATGATCAAACTAATTCTAAGAACTAAAATATGTACATATCACACAGTGACACTGGGTCCATGGACCGCTGGATCAGCAACCAGTCAACCATCAACAAATTCAAAGAACGGGAGTATTCTGATGATGTAAAGTAACAGCTACTATAGGGTGATCAGATTATTGTTTAGAAAATGAGAAACGAGCTGCAGAACAGGAAATAGGAACAATTCAAGTGCCGATGAGAGTGCGCGCGCGCGCACACACACACACACACACACACACACACACGCACGCACGCACGCACGCACACACACATCGACGTTTTGATTCAAGCGCTTGAGAACCGCTACATATTTCAATTTGACACCCTTAAACCCTCCAGGATCAATGAATGCCAGTCGTGTGGATGATATGTTGTTCTGTAATTTCTCTGTTTATCTTGTTTCACGCGTATTTGGTTGTGTTTTGTATATTCTTTGTTTGTATCATTTGACTGAAACTCTTTAGGGGCTGTTCCGATCTTTACACCAATCTCGCGCAGTCTCGAGATGATTCACATTCAACACATTTACTGCCACTGAAGTAGGAAGCGTCTAAGGAATTAACACATCTCAGAAACATTGCACAAACCGTACAGAGATAAAACTACAGTTCCGGGTAACAACAGAAGATGTATGTGATAACATATTGGTAGCATATCCTATTCATGATGTAGCCATCAGCCTGGTCTTTTTTAGCTGTGGTGATTATTAGGCAATATAAATACGTAGAGTAGTTTGTCATTGCTTTCTGAACGGTCCAGGTGCCCAATTGCGATCAGTAGGATATGAACTAGGTAACTTGGCCGTCACAGACATGCTCTGTACCACACCACCACAATGGCGGATAACTTAGACATAGACAGAATGACAAACCGAAATGACCAGGAATAGGAGAAAGTCTTTGAAAGATCCGAAGATCAGGCATTTAACATTTGACTGGAGCCTTGAGTTTAAGCACGTTAAGCACTAGAATTTAAACACCTGAGTTTAAGCACTTAAGTACTTGCATTTAAGTACTTGAGTTTAAGTACTTGAGTTTAAGCACCTGAGTTTAAGTTCTTGAGTTTAAGCACTCAAGTACTTGCGTTTAAGAACTTGAGTTTAAGTACTTGAGTTTAAGTACTTGATTTTACGCATTTGTGTGTAAGTGGTACTTGAGTGGCATCTAGAACAGATAGCAGCGCACTTTAGGATTTTTCGCTGTGTTACGGAAGCAGTTTATAATTTATTCATCAGCCTTGACCTTTCAACGATCATCTGAAGCTACTTATAGACCTCTTAGAGGTGACCCACTCGTTAGCCCTGGTTTATAACAATTTTACCTGTATATAACAATAAAGTTCGGTTCGTGTCTGGAACGCGCGCCTATCATCATATTCTAGAGATGGCTAATATAAATAATATTACAAGAATTAATCAATAATAATTAAAATATTAATTATTTTAGAATAGGATTAGGATAGTTATGATTTACATAACAAATCATAACTCTAACCCTAAATACATTTATATTTAAATACAAAATTCTTGTTACTAACGGGTATTGAACCAGCCCGTTCAACAGCACCAAATCGCCTAGCAACTATTGCACACGCGTTCTTCCGTACTTGACTAACCGCATCTCCAATAAAAAATGTGAATTGTCAAGACATTCAAACCGTGCACGCATATCACCGGAACGGACCAATCGAGACAGGGACTATTACAACAACAACAAACATTCCGTACATGTATTTAAATATCCTCAGTAACAACAAATATATAACATATGAGATTATATTAGTCCTATGATATTATATGTTATATGTTTGTTGTTACTGAGGATATTTCAATACCTATACGGGATGTTTGTTGTTGTTGTAATAGTTCTTGTCTCGATTGGTCCGTTCCGGTGACTTTGAGTGCACGGTTTAAATACATTGACGAAATCCCAACTTTTATTGGAGATGCGGTTAGTCAAGTACGGAAGAACGCGCGTGTAATAGTTGCTAGACGATTTGGTGCCGTTGAACGGACTGGTTCAATTCCCGTTAGTCTCAAGAATTTTTAAATTGTCCTCTGGCTTCCTACTTAAATTTACTTATATTTAAATTAATAAATGATAAACACAAATTGATAAACATAGCCAAGGGAAATAATCCAATAGGTAGGCACGTGTTCCAGACAAGAACCTAAATTCATAAATTTCTTAGAGAAACCTTGCCAAATAGTGATAACCACAGATTTGTGATCTTGTTTCAGGGTACATGCAATGTCTTAAAAGAATTACCACCGCTAGGCTGGGATAGTAAAAAGGGTTATGGTAACTATTCATATCTTATTTTTTAAAAGTATGTCAGGAGCCACGGATAATTAGATATAAGGATATTTTAAAATAATATACTATAGAGAAATCTAGGATTTATTAGTAATTATTTATTAGTAATTATTTATTAGTAATTATTTATTAGTAATTATTTATTAGTAATTATTTATTAGTAATTATTTATTAGTAAATATTCAAGACATACATAAATATGAAACACGAAATATCAAATGATAAATGTGATTATTTGGAGATGTCTTTCTTAGAGCAGGACGCACCAAATAATGAGGCACGTTTAGTGGATGCTGCATTATGTGCGTTAACAATGATTACGCACCATTGACAAACAGAAATTCCCATAGATTATGTGAGAGTGACAGAAACTAACCACTTTGTCGGACGTCCTCTGACATTTTTTTAAATTTATATCTGTAATGCTGCTGTCTATGCCTAGAAGAAAGATTTTAATAATAGTTATACTTTTCTAATTTCTAGATGGCGAAAGTTCTTCATCAATAAGTGTAAGTATATCTTAGCCACTAGCATAATTTAAGTGTCAGTAAATATTCATCACAGTGAAATTCCGTTATAACAACCTGGTCCGGACCGACAAAATGTGTATGTAATAACGTATTCGCTATATATAGAACAAACAATAAAATAAATATAATTGGGGATTTGGAAAAGTGATGTTATATAGAAAAATTTGTTATAAAAGAATTTGTTATAGAGAGATTGCATTATGTATCATCATCAGGTGTCATGCCGGCTGGCGTAGGCGGTCATGGCTCTCTACAGCTCTCTATCTCCAGTATTATGTATCAGGGTTGTCGTTTTTTCCCTACGGTACCAGGTTGTTAAACTGTCTAATATTTTCTCACCTTGTCGCCCTCTGTCTCTGTCGCCTTAAATCTTGCATGTTGTGACTATGTTCTTCAAACCTCCTTGTCTCATAACGTGGCCAAAAAAATAAATATTAAAAAAAATTATATTATTGATAAAGCTCCGTCTCGCATTTTATTCTTTCAACACTACACATTAATTTTTCTGACAGTCCATGGTATTCCTGCATTCTTCTGTAAGACCACATCTCTACTACCTCTAATTTCACACTTTCCTGTTTGTTTATTGTCCAAGACTTGCATGCATATATTAGCTCTTTCAAATCCCTCCGCATGTTCCTCCTTGAAGGACGAAGAGACGCAAGCCAGTTAACATTGCTCATTTGTCATTTTGTGGCAGACTGCTAGGTGGCAGGGAATGTTATATGTGCCATCATTGAAGATAGGTCAACAGATCTGATGTAAGATAGGTCAACAGATCTGATGTAAGATAGGTCAACAGATCTGATGTAAGATAGGTCAACAGATCTGATGTAAGAATGATGAACTAGTTGATACAAACGTATATGCTGCATTTCTGGCAGGACCTTCATCCTCAACACCATCAGCATCATTATCAACCTTCTCCCACATGCCCAAACCAGCGAGTCAACTTCTCCCACATGCCCAAGACTGAGAGTAAGCTTCTCCCACAGGTCCACGATAGAGAGTAAACTTCTCCCACGTGTCCAAGATAGAGAGTCAGCTTCTCCCACATGCCCAAGATAGAGAGTCAGCTTTTCCCACGTGTCCAAGATAGAGAGTCAGCTTCTCCCACATGCCCAAGATAGAGAGTCAGCTTCTCCCACATGCCCAAGACAGCGAGTCAGCTTCTCCCACATGCCCAAGACAGCGAGTCAGCTTCTCCCACATGCCCAAAATAGAGTCAGCTTTTCCCACATGCCCAATATAGAGAGTCAGCTTCTCCCACATGCCCAATATAGAGAGTCACTCCTTCATCATCATCGTTATTACCACCACCATCATCATAGTTATCATCACCAGCACCATCATCATCATCATCATCATTTTTTACAGGACATTGCTTTTCAACTATTGCAGAATTTTGATACACCACTATTACATCTAATACAGTTGCTAGAATAATGTGGACGATCGGTTTTCGAGCTACGAGCAAGCCCGACTGATTTGTGTTTGTATGATAGACAAACTAATCACTTCATTATCTGGCTCACATAAATTAATTAGTCAATTAGACAATCAATTAGACAATCAATTAGACAATCAATTAGACAATCAATCAGACAATCAATTAGACAATCAATTAGACAATCGATCAGACAATCGATCAGACAATCAATTAGACAATCAATCAGACAATCAATTAGACAATCAATCAGACAATCAATTAGACAATCAATTAGACAATTGATCAGACAATCGATCAGACAATCAATTAGACAATCAATCAGACAATCAATTAGACAATCAATCAGACAATCAATTAGACAATCAATCAGACAATCAATTAGACAATCAATCAGACAATCAATTAGACAATTGATCAGACAATCGATCAGACAATCAATTAGACAATCGATCAGACAATCGATCAGACAATCAATTAGACAATCAATCAGACAATCAATTAGACAATCAATCAGACAATCAATTAGACAATCAATTAGACAATCAATTAGACAATTGATCAGACAATCGATCAGACAATCGATCAGACAATAAATAAGTGGATCAATTAGTCAATATATTATTCAATCAATTAGTCAAGTCACTGATTCTCGAAAGAGCGGAAACCACAGACTTCTATTTATGTTGTCTTTCCTTTGATTTGTTCAGTTCTTTCCACGTAATGCTAATATAACTATGAACATTTACTGTGATGTATTATCTACTTTGTTCTCTCTTAAGTGTCTCCTTTTCCCCCTGTGAGACGGGAATTGAACCAGGTCCGTTCTAGCGGCGCCGAATCGCCTTGCAAGTCACGTATCCAGAATTTCCGTACTTCACCAACCAAAACTTTATGTTGAATGTCTTGTCGAGATCACATTTTCTTTTGGGATGTGGTTGGTCAAGTACAGAAAGCATATTGACTTGAGTTGCAAGGCGATTCGGTGTCGCTACAACTTGAATTTATTTGTAAATCCTCCTAGGGGTTTACTGCTATATGATGGATGGTTGGTCTGGTGGTCTGGTGGGCCATTATATGATGGATGGTTGGTCTGGTGGTCTGGTGGGCCATTATATGATGGATGGTTGGTCTGGTGGTCTGGTGGGCCATTATATGATGGATGGTTGGTCTGGTGGTCTGGTGGTCTGGTGGGCCATTATATGATGGATGGTTGGTCTGGTGGTCTGGTGGGCCATTATATGATGGATGGTTGGTCTGGTGGTCTGGTGGGCCATTATATGATGGATGGTTGGTCTGGTGGTCTGTTGGGCCATTATATGATGGATGGTTGGTCTGGTGGGCTATTATATGATGGATGGTTGGTCTGGTGGTCTGGTGGGCCATTATATGATGGATGGTTGGTCTGGTGGGCCATTATATGATGGATGGTTGGTCTGGTGGTCTGGTGGGCCATTATATGATGGATGGTTGGTCTGGTGGTCTGGTGGGCCATTGATGACACGTTTAGACTTTCTTTATGCGGTTTCAGTGGTATTAAAATTATCGTCAGTATTTGATGACAGTTATTTCTAGAATAAAGGAGCTTGGTTTGAGATGTGGTGTCGCTAGAAAGGAGCGGTTTCGTGGGTGAGAAAGATTGATGGTCAATCAACGGCGTACTGGGACCGTTAGTCAACGTGTAATGGCGGCTACACTCAAGGAGAGACCTGAGCATCTATGGACTTGTCTGGAGTGCAATGACGATGATCCAACGACTAACTAACTGACAGTTTTGATGAGTATTAATTTATTGTTAGAATCCAGAAGAATTACGTAGAATATAGCTTTCTGACTCTACGGTCAAGAGATACAGAACGCATTTGTAACTGCAAAATTAGCTCTTTCAAATCCGTCCGCATGCAACCGTTCCTCCGGACCGTTAAAAAAGCAATGACAATGGAGCTAGCTGTAAAAAAACATCTGTCAAATATTGCATGTTTCATGTTAAGGAGTTGCAGGGAGGGATTTTGTAGCTGTGTAATAATAAAGGGATAATGTGATTAACACAGCCTCGAAAGTCACTACCCTAAAAAATGCTGGGTTTTTCTAAGAAGGTTGAAGCTGGGTTGAAGACTACTGCATGACTGTGATATGTTAGCACTAGTTACCTCAGCAACTTTCTGTTCGTGTTTATCTTCATCGATTACTAATCTTCACGTTTAATTAATCATGAATTCAACTTAATTGTAGAGTTTATTATTCTAGTGGAAATCTTCACGTTTAATTAATCATGAATTCAACTTAATTGTAGAGTTTATTATTCTAGTGGAAATCTTCACGTTTAATTAATCATGAATTCAACTTAATTGTAGAGTTTATTTCTATAGTGGAAATCTTCACGTTTAATTAATCATGAATTCAACTTTAATTGTAGAGTTTATTTCTATAGTGGAAATCTTCACCTTTAATTAATCATGAATTCAACTTAATTGAAGAGTTTATTTCTCTAGTGGAAATCTTCACCTTTAATTAATCATGAATTCAACTTTAATTGTAGAGTTTATTTCTATAGTGGAAATCTTCACCTTTAATTAATCATGAATTCAACTTAATTGAAGAGTTTATTTCTCTAGTGGAAATCTTCACCTTTAATTAATCATGAATTCAACTTAATTGTAGAGTTTATTTCTCTAGTGGAAATCTTCACCTTTAATTATTCATGAATTCAACTTAAATTGTAGAGTTTATTTCTCTAGTGGAAATCTTCACCTTTAATTAACATGAATTCAACTTAATTGTAGAGTTTATTTCTCTAGTGGAAATCTTCACCTTTAATTAATCATGCCTATATGATTTTTCTGCAGCCAAATCCAGCTCGATGGCTGCATTATGATTTTTCTGTAGTAAAATTCCACTTGCTGGCTGCATTATCATATTTTTGTAATTAAATCCCGCTTGCTGGCTGCATTATGATTTTTCTGCACAAAATCTCACTTGCTCATGAGCTCAACTTTAATTGTAGAGTTTATTTCTACAGTGAAAATCTTCACCTTCAATTAATCATAATTTCAACTTTAATTGTAGAGTTTATTCCTACTATGGTAATCTTCACGATTAATTAATCATGAATTCAACTTTAACTGTATAATTTATTCATACAGTGGAAATCCGACATATTCAAGCCAAAGTGGTCCCACAACACCAGCCAAAAGACATCTTCCGATAGATCAAGACGAAGCAATAAATTTAGAGAAAAAAGTGGGAAAAAATCAGTAACCGTATCTGTATGTAACTGGGGTTTTTTTTTCCTAATGTGTTTTCAAAATTATGTGTATATTATGCCAACTTGATGTCATATTACAAACGATTTCCACTTTGATATATGATCGTCTGAACTTCTGGCGATCTCACCTGCAATTTAGTACACGAAGAGTTATCTTTATTCTTGACGGCAATGTGAGCTATCTTTATAACTTCTAGTGTACTTAGTAAATGTGAGCTATCTTTATAACTTCTAGTGTACTTAGTAAATGTGAGCTATCTTTATAACTTCTAGTGTACTTAGTAAATGTGAGACAGTTGAGCAATGTGAGCTATCTTTATTCTTGACGGCAATGTGAGCTATCTTTATAACTTCTAGTGTACTTAGTAAATGTGAGCTATCTTTATAACTTCTAGTGTACTTAGTAAATGTGAGCTATCTTTATAACTTCTAGTGTACTTAGTAAATGTGAGCTATCTTTATAACTTCTAGTGTACTTAGTAAATGTGAGCTATCTTTATAACTTCTAGTGTACTTAGTAAATGTGAGCTATCTTTATAACTTCTAGTGTACTTAGTAAATGTGAGACAGTTGAGCAATGTGAGCTATCTTTATAACTTCTAGTGTACTTAGTAAATGTGAGACAGATGTTACAGGAACAATGAGAATGTCAGACATGTTAAAGGGAGAATGGTAATGTGAGACACATGGTGAAGAGAGAATGAGAATGTGAGACACATGGTGAAGAGAGAATGAGAATGTGAGACACATGGTGAAGAGAGAATGAGAATGTGAGACACATGTTAAAGGGAGAATGGGAATGTGAAACAGATATTAAAGGGAGAATCAGAATGTGAAACAGATATTAAAGGGAGAATCAGAATGTGAGACAGATATTAAAGGGAGAATCAGAATGTGAAAACAGATATTAAAGGGAGAATCAGAATGTGAAACAGATATTAAAGGGAGAATCAGAGTGTGAAACAGATATTAAAGGGAGAATCCGAGTGTGAAACAGATATTAAAGGGAGAATCAGAGTGTGAAACAGATATTAAAGGGAGAATCAGAGTGCGAAACAGATATTAAATGGAGAATCAGAATGTGAAACATATATTAAAGGGAGAATCAGAATGTGAAACAGATATTAAAGGGAGAATCAGAGTGTGAAACAGATATTAAACGAACAATCAGAATATGAGACAGATGTTAAATTATGCAGCAATTGTCATTTTACATGGTGGCAATTTCTGATGAGACGGTAAGCTGGGATATAGACTTGGGTCGACTATGTCGATCTCGTTCGTAAAGTTTCGCTGTTAATGAACTTTTTTGTAAAATGAGACGGTCAATTGCTTAATGTGCCTTCTCGTACTGTCCCATATGTCGACTGTGAGTGTAAATGTCATTGGGAAAAAACAATGTTTCATCGCAGCAGTTGTCAAATACTTATAACTATGTTTTATATTTATATATCACTATATTTTATACGTCATACACAAGTCGATATTTCTAATTCTTGTAACAATTGTCACAAATCATTAACAGAAGACATATTGGAAGATCAATGCAGAAAAAAAAACCCACATAAATAATGTCTATAGGCAGAGAACTCAATACAATAAACACAATGATAAATTATCAACTGATGAAACAAGTTCTCGAATTTAAAGGTCTTGGGAGAAATTTTATAGACGAAGGAAAAATCAACAGTGAGGTCGAGACAAGAATTTCAAAAGAACGTTAACTTCGTAAATTATCAATTTGAACCAGTTTTGAAACACAAATCTATCCTGATGGAAGCTGACAGACGATTCATCATTTCTTATTTTTACACGCGGGCGTAGAGGGAAGCGAACGGGCCGACCAATTAGCTAGCCTCGCCACCACAACAGACGGTCAGCCTATGGACCGAGCAGACATACGCATTGCTCTTCGTGAATCCTCACGATCAGAGGATTTTGAGATGAATGAGCATGAGTCAATATCGAGAATGCAAGAATTTGGAGTGAGGATGGGCGTGACCCGAAGAGAACCCCTGACAAAGATTTCAAAAAGGACAGTGAACCAACACAGAACCGGAACCATCAGCCGTTATACCCTGCGAGATTTACTGAAGCGGAGATCTGAGCACCTATGGACTTGTCCGGTGTGCGAAGAGGATAATCAACATACCTAATACCTAATACCTCATCAATTCAAGTTTCATACCAACATTGTGTTATCATTGTCAGATATGGACACTAACTGAAGAGCAAGAGAGGACGCTTACTGCGTGTAAAATGAGATGTTAAAAAAACAAACATAATAAGAATAGATCATGTGAGGAACGAAGAGATTACAAGAACCAAGAATGTCTATGGTCAAATATATTGAAAAACAGAGATTGAAATAAATAATATATTATAGAAGGATCGAGGGTTTATTATTAAAGAAAAATCATAATGCAGCCAGCAAGTGGGATTTGACTGTATAAAAATCATAATGCAGCCATCAAGAGGGATTTGACTGTATAAAAATCATAATGCAGCCAGCAAGTGGGATTTGACTGTATAAAAATCATAATGCATCCAGCAAGCGGGATTTGATTACAAAAATACCATAATGCAGCCAGCAAGTGGGATTTGACTGCAGAAAAATAATAATTCAGCCAACAAGTGGGATTTGACTGCAGAAAAATCGTAATGCAGCCAGCAAGCAGGATTTGATTTTTTTTAAATGCTGCAGCCAGCAAGCGGGATTTTATGACATAAATAACGTAATGCAGCCAACAAGTGGGATTAGATTACAGAAATTTCATAATGCAGCCATCAATCGAGTTTTTGATTACAGAAATATCATAATGCAGCCAGCAAATTGGTCTTATTACAAAAATAAATTCGACTACTTAATAAAAATGAGTCTATGTTGGCTAGCAGGAAGAGCACACATCATGAAAATGTAAGCAATAAAAGAGGCAGAGGAAGAGCGAGAAGAGGATGGATTAAATAAGTTACCAACGTTCTGGACGTCACAATTTTGCTACATATCAAGCGATATTTATGTAATAAAAATTAACACTTTTATTACAAAACAAAAATATTACATGTAGTATCGGATCAGCCAGGTGTAGATGTAGTATGGGATCAGCCAGGTGTAGATGTAGTATGGGATCAGCCAGGTGTAGATGTAGTATCGGATCAGCCAGGTGTAGATGTAGTATGGGATCAGCCAGGTGTAGATGTAGTATGGGATCAGCCAGGTGTAGATGTAGTATGGGATCAGCCAGGTGTAGATGTAGTATCGGATCAGCGAGGTGTAGATGTAGTATCGGATCAGCCAGGTGTAGATGTAGTATGGGATCAGCCAGGTGTAGATGTAGTATGGGATCAGCCAGGTGTAGATGTAGTATGGGATCAGCCAGGTGTAGATGTAGTATCGGATCAGCGAGGTGTAGATGTAGTATGGGATCAGCCAGGTGTAGATGTAGTATGGGATCAGCCAAGTGTAGATGTAGTATCGGATCAGCCAGGTGTAGATGTAGTATGGGATCAGCCAGGTGTAGATGTAGTATGGGATCAGCCAGGTGTAGATGTAATATGGGATCAGCCAGGTGTAGATGTAGTATCTGATCAGCCAGGTGTAGATGTAGTATGGGATCAGCCAGGTGTAGATGTAGTATGGGATCAGCCAGGTGTAGATGTAGTATGGGATCAGCCAGGTGTAGATGTAGTATGGGATCAGCCAGGTGTAGATGTAGTATCGGATCAGCCAGGTGTAGATGTAGTATGGGATCAGCCAGGTGTAGATGTAGTATCGGATCAGCCAGGTGTAGGTGTAGTATGACACATTTTGCTACATATCAAGCGATATTCAACACCATTTTTTTTACCAACATTGTGTTATCAGTGTCAAACTTGGACATTAGATTCTATAACAATTCATAAGATAAACACCACTGAAATGAAATGTGTGAGACGTATGATTGGAGCTAGATTGAGAGACAAAATCAGGAATGAAGAGCTAAGAAAACAAATAGGGATCACGCCAACATTAGAATATATTCGTAGACAACAAGTTAAATGGTACGGCCACATAACCAGACAGAAAGAGCAAAGTATTATCCAAGAAACCCTTAACAAACGATACGAAAACAGTAGACCTATTGGACGCCCTCGTAAAAGGTGGATAGATAGTGTATTAGAGACACTCGGAAATATAACAACAGAAGAGGCAAATAGAAGAGTAAAAGACCGTACAGTCACTCTCCTCTCATCACCGAAAGGTACATGAGGACAGAAAGAAAGAGGGAAAAAATCTTCATGTTTGTAAGAAGATCAAGCAACCAAACTTGTTATAGCCTGAAAATCTATCGTCATTCGATCGATGCGAAACCTTTAGTATGTTATATTTATGTATGTACTGTTATATTAGTATGTTATATTTATGTATGTACTGTTACATTAGTATGTTATATTTATGTATGTACTGTTACATTAGTATGTTATATTTATGTATGTACTGTTATATTAGTATGTTATATTTATGTATGTACTGTTATATTAGTATGTTATATTTATGTATGTACTGTTACATTAGTATGTTATATTTATGTATGTACTGTTATATTAGTATGTTATATTTATGTATGTACTGTTACATTAGTATGTTATATTTATGTATGTACTGTTATATTAGTATGTTATATTTATGTATGTACTGTTATATTAGTATGTTATATTTATGTATGTACTGTTATATTAGTATGTTATATTTATGTATGTACTGTTATATTAGTATGTTATATTTATGTATGTACTGTTATATTAGTATGTTATATTTATGTATGTACTGTTACATTAGTATGTTATATTTATGTATGTACTGTTATATTAGTATGTTATATTTATGTATGTACTGTTATATTAGTATGTTATATTTATGTATGTACTGTTATATTAGTATGTTATATTTATGTATGTACTGTTATATTAGTATGTTATATTTATGTATGTACTGTTATATTAGTATGTTATATTTATGTATGTACTGTTACATTAGTATGTTATATTTATGTATGTACTGTTACATTGATATGTTATATTTATGTATGTACTGTTATATTAGTATGTTATATTTATGTATGTACTGTTATATTAGTATGTTATATTTATGTATGTACTGTTATATTAGTATGTTATATTTATGTATGTACTGTTATATTAGTATGTTATATTTATGTATGTACTGTTATATTAGTATGTTATATTTATGTATGTACTGTTGCAATAATCATCTGTATGATCAGAACATTTCGCTTTCAGATATGTTTTTTTCTGTCACCTACTCCCTTTATTTTCTCTGAGCACCGCAGGCTTATTTCGAAAACAAGCGTAACTATATTGAAAGTAGAGCGAGCCTCCGTACCATTCTCCACAAGGAGCTGGAAAAGAGACAGAATGAGTTTATCAACTATAGAAACGCGTGTTTGGGTAAAGTACAACATTGTCCTTCACATTTCGTCAATTTAATCATGTACTACACCATTTCAGGTTTTCCTTAAACATCACGGAAAGATAAAAAAAACACCAAAAAAAAACAAATAGATTCTAACAACTCCTAATATGAAGACAAAATGATTCAAGGAAATAAATATCAAGCAAATAAAATATTGTGGACAAATTAAAAGACATGACACCTTGTTGAGGACCTTACTTGAGGGTAAAGTGAAAGATGAGGCGTGCTTGAGGTAGACAGAGCTACAAGTGGGAGAGTAACACAAGTTGGATAGGTTACAGTCTAGCAGAGTGCACAACCAAAACGACAGGAGATGCTGGAAGTATGTTGCAGCCAACCTTCGTTACGGAGACGGCATTTGATCATCATGAAGATTTTCCATGATAAAATTATGATTACTGAATATTTCAGGAGTTTAGACTTTGGCTATAATATTTTTTTAAAAATTGAACAAAGTTGTATATTAATATTTCTACTGGCGTGGTACTCTTTTCTCTGTACGGTAATTTGTAAAGGGAATTGGTATATTTTTTTTTTTTTTTTTTTTTTTTTTACAAAATGTAATGAAGGAATAGGCTAAAACTAAAGTGATATCAATACTGAATGTTTCATTTTAGAAAAAACTAACTTAAGTTAAGCTAAGTAAGAAAACAGACCTTGTAAAAATAACACAAACAAAATTATATTTACACAATATTTAGGAAAACATTGATTTTACAAATTTAAATGTCTGCAGAATAGAAATCCTGTATAATCTGGAAAACATGCAAAAATACATCGGAAAACATATGGCTTTAAAGGTGAATAACCGTTAAAATTGTGAACACAACAATTGCGACGATATAGGCGTACGAGTCTAAATCAGTGGTTCTCAACGTTCTTATGTCGCGAGCCAAAGTTTAAGAGCGGTTGGTTTAAATGGTTTGTTGTCAAAACAAACAAAAATACATCGCGTAATATACTATTTAAAATACTAGCAGCATATCCTATGTAGCCATCAACCTGCCATTTTTGTGTGTGGCATTAGTGGTTTTTCTAAAGCAATATAAATATGTAATATATTCACTATGAACATAACTTATGACGCAGTAATTGTGAGTTTTGGCTATATTAAAAACCGGAGGTCACGGTAACGGAATAACCAGAGCTCCACTATTTTTTTTATAGTTGTAAAGTTTTAATATAATCAATTGGACTGATGCCAGCGTTTGAAAGAAGGATACCTCACCATAAGAGGTATATATATATATATATAAATATATATATATATATATATATATATATATATATATATATATATATATATATATATATATATATATATATATATATATATATATATATCGCTATATTTTATTCGTCATTCATAAGTCGATATACATATATATCATAAGAGGTATATTATCATATGAAGTATATAAGAGATACATTTTTACTTAACCAAACCATGCCGAAATCGGTTGTGTAGGGCCTACAAGGCGCATAACGGTGACACAACGTAACTACGCTCCCGATGAAAATCGAACGAATATGAATCGGACTCCGTGCTGATTATTGTGGAGCGAACGCAAAACAAACAAACCTAACTAAACCAAAAATATTCTCCAAACAACAATATTCTTTGCCAGTATGGCAAGACTTTTTGCATTGTAATCAATTTAAATCAAGAACATGTGTAAAAATCGATAAATTTTCAAATTGGCCAACACCAATAGAGCTCACCAAATGAATATTTATTTATGACAAGTGATATTTAAATTTAGCAAACTTAAAAAATTTAGTAAAAATATAATGAAATGCATCAAAAAAGAAAATGTGTGGCATCACAGTCTCTCAATTAAATGTTCTCTGATCTGTATTGCGCTTGAAGTTTCTCATTTTAACAACCCGGGGAAAATGTTAAGAACATGTTATTATTCTCATAATTAATAATTTAATAAAATAACTAAACTCTTAGTATGTGTCATGTGACGTATGTGTGCATCATGTGACGTATGTGTGCATCATGTGACGTATGTGTGCATCATGTGACGTATGTGTGTGTCATGTTACGTATTCCTTCCACAACGTTGTCTTCCCAATGAACTCTCTGAACCTCTCTCTGTCTTGGACGATGTGGCTTGCATTTTCTAGCGATGTATTCATATTATCTTTAATGTCGTCAGTCCATCGTCTTCTTGGTCTGCCCCTTCTCCTCTACCCAGGTACTCTTCCCTCCATTATTTGTCTTTCTAAACTCTCAGTATACACAGACTAAAACCATGTTTTTACGAGCTTCGATGTGAACTACTACTATTTATACTATTTAATCTACTTCAGGTGACTTCTAGTAGCCAATTTTAGTTGCGTCTTAGGGGCCTATATTTTAAGAGTTAACAAATAGTCTGACCATAACAATCATGAATATTAACACTGAATACATATCTCTCAATGGTAGCTACCTGCGATTGATATTAACTGACTAAATTTGTCACATACGATACAAACTGTCAGAGGTGAAAGCACCCAAAAATTTTTTTTTTTTAAATTAAAAAATCCGTGGGACAAGAAGTCATAGCATGAATTCATTGTGACTTTCTACTCCCACCCATTGCGGTAGATTTTCTCAGTATGATGCAAGATTTGAAATGCCTCTTCCCTTAAATATTTTTTTTTCAAAATGCCACTCCCAACACTTATTTTGATTCGTGCCGCCCGATGCGGACGCCTCTCAGTACGGCACGGCCCTGACACACATTTTGATGAGTTATATAACCAAACTACGACTGAAGACAATACACGAACGAATTAAAAACAAGACATCAAAGGTAGCAAATAAAATTTGATTTTAGGTGTTGTTTATTTTAAAGAAATAAAAAAAGCTATACTTGTATCAGATTACCCATGATGATCACCCGTGTGTTTCCGTGGCCCGAAGGGGAGCAAAGAATAGCAACACTGTTTACCTCCCATACATGTTGTAAAAGTCGACTAAGGAGGTTATGGGATGGAGTTGGCTGTCCCATCTCATATATGGTCAGTGACCCAAAGCCATGCTGAATTCGGATGTGTTAGGCCGAAAGGCGCAGATATCACAGCAATGCTGTAAACCATGACAACGCATTCCGTTCTCCGGACTACATCCTGCTAATCTGCAGGAGTTTGAGAACGAACGAAGAAGAAGAAGAAGATCCATGATGATGAAGTATTCCATTTAGATGTGAGCTCTTGACAACCCATAACCTTTATGACACAAACACAGATTCTTCTCAGTTTTGTAACAGACGAGACACCCTGACTCATAGGGTTGTCACGAGGGCATGTTTGTGTAGGTGAGGGGATTACGGATGCATGTTTAGTCAAGGAACGGAGGCAATCCAGTGCATAATTATCCCAGGATTACCACGTCCTGCCAGGAGCACATAACACACTTCTGTCAGTATCCCAGGATTGCCACGTCCTGTCTGGAACACAGAACACGCTTCTGTCAGCATCCCAGAATTACCACGTCCTGCCAGGAGCACAGAAAACGCTTCTGTCAGCACCCCAGAATTACCACGTCCTGCCAGGAGCACAGAACATGCTTCTGGACCAACGTTGTCATCGCTCTTCTGTAAAATGTGTTCAGTCATCCTCCGTAATGGTTGGTTGGTTGGTTGCTGATCCAGTGGTCCATGGACTTATGCCCTTCGACCCTCCGTAATGGTACATCTAGCATTTCCAGTCAACAAGAATCTGCAGCAACAGGGCAAATGTGCAACAAGAATCTGCAGCAACAGGGCAAATGTGAAATATCCGCTGGCTTGCATCTCTTCGTCATCCATTATGATTTTTCGATAGAAGACAAAAGTAAACGTCAGTGACAACCTGAACAAACACGGTCATAGCACAGTCGAGGTCACACATCTGGCTTTGGAACACAAGCTCCAGCTCCAATCACCCCTACGCATAACGGCAAGAGTGGATAACAAACCACCTGGGGAAAGACAATAGACAATAGATAGACAAAAGTAAGAAATTGAGACAAGATGTGACAATCATGATTTATTCATAGGTGACAGGTTGTCAGTATCCTTAGTCAAAACTCCCCTTGCATCTCTCTCTCTCTTTCTCTCTCTCTCTCTTTCATTATACCTCATAGATGTCCAGCAGGCTGTAGTCCACAGAAATAAACTGTGCTGTAGCCGCTTAATTTGCGCCAATGGTTCGACACATCCAACTTTGGGGTTATATGCTTTAAATCAGGTCATTTTGTTAGATTTTTGTCACATTGTAATCATTTAAACAGTAGTGATGTAGAAAATATGACCTTTGTCTGTACTTGATATAGGATTTTCGTCGAAACGTTTAATTCGTTGTATGTTTAGTCACTTGAGAAACTGCATTAACCTACGCTTTCACTTTCGCCATGTGGATGGAATACCAGTCTTACCGCAGTGTCATCTGTTTTAGTTATATGTTACCACTATTTATATTCTGCAGTGGAGGCACACGAAATAGAAGGGAAATGCCGTTACCTGTCACAAACTCTCTCATTGTCAGCAAGAATGCACTTCCTTGGAGGGCAGAAAAGCATTCCTGCATTGAGTCCATCAACTGATTTCGGGCAGTGTATTAGAGGGGTAATGATTTGTTTGTACAACTAACATTACTTTATGATAGGCCTATACTCTGTACTGACATTATATTATGACAAACCTATAATCTGTGCTGACATTACATTATGACAAACCTATATTTTGTACATAAACTTACATTATGACAAACCTATAATGTGTACTGACATTATATTATGACAAAACCTATAATTCGTACTGAAATTATGTTAGTATACTGTGAAACGAACGTGAATGGAATACTAAGCGAGGACGAACAGAACAGTTTGCAGCGAAGGACAGTCACCCTCAGTTTCCTGGACGAGGAATATCCACAAGACATATGGGTCAGAGTATATACGTATGGGTCAGCACAGAATGCAGTGAAGAATGGAATATGCAGGTGCATATATAGAATATTCACACGTCTAGAAATACGATCAGAACACCAACAGGGAAATTCTTCAATAATTATGATGCAGAAATTCAGGCAATTAGGGTAGCAACTGAAAAAGCTGCTGAACTCCAATCCTGGCCCAAAGCCCCTGGTATTCCTGACAAATGCAAGGTCAGTGCTCCAAGTTCTCCAGTATGGAAAACTAACAGAATTGCACAAACTACCGGTACTTAATGAACTGTCTTACCAGTAAAGGGTAATCATGCAGTGGATACCATCTCACTGTGGAATACCAGGAAATGAAAAAGCAGACCAACTGACTAAGGAACGTGCTGCCGAAGACCAACCAGAAGTACTAACCACCTACCATCAGAAAAAAACAGATGATCAAGTCAATAAGAAAGCCACAAACACCAACACAAGATGACTATCACATTATGAACAGATCAGAACAAGTTATAATTCTATGTCTCAGAACAGGACACAACCGACCCCGAAGTCACATGTACACAAAGTTCAAGGTTGGTAATACTGCCATGTGTACATGTGGGCAGGCAGCACAGAGTGCCAAACATATACTTCAAGAGTGTTCTGAGTATGAAACGCTGAGGCAGACATATTGGCCAGAGAAAACAACACTGGAATCAAAGCTCTATGGGACACTGTATAACTACAAAAGACAGTGAGTTTTATTCAGGAATTACAGATATAGACATGTTTCAAGTGAACGACAGAAGAAGAAAAAGAAGTTAGTATACTGGAATCTACTGCGAGTCGTGTCAAAAATACACAATGTGCCGTTGAAACCACGCATTAGTTGAACCCGGTAATTTTTTTTTAGCATTCTTGATTCTTGATTAGAAACTTGCCTCACAGCACGTGGGGCATTCCCATAAGTGCTCCGCCCTCTGTTCCAGCAGCCACTAGACTCGATGGTGTTTCGAGTCCAGTGCTGCCAAACAGACGTCGACATCAGGACATAACTCTGGCCCCTGCGACAGGTTTCTTTGTTGTTCCGCCCACCCACGCCATGCCTGTAACTAGTTCAAGCACAACGTCGGCCTGTCGGAACAACATGGTAACTGTTATCGAAGGTTACGACTACTTTTATTTAACATCCTTTCATTTACATTGACCCCTGCGAGGTGTGGGCCTCACATTGGTGAACACTGGGCTACGTGAAGGTTTGTATGCACCGCAGACAACACATAGACAGAAAGACAGGCAAGCAGACAGACAGGCAGAGCGATAGATAGATAGATAGATAGATAGATGGATGGATGGATGGATGGATGGATGGAGCGAGGGGATATATATATATATATATATATATATATATATATATATATATATATATATATATATATATATATATATATATATATATATATATATATATATATATATATATATATATATATATATATATATAGACAGACAGACAGACATACCAGCCGGCAGGCAGACATATAGATATATAGATAGATGATAAATAGAAAAATAGATACTATCACAGGCAATTGAGCATCCTGATCGATCGGAAAACAATGGTAAGCTACTTGATGTATTTATATTATCTAAAAGATCACTACAACCAAAATATGCTGGATTGATTATTTTATATATTGCTATTATGGCTCAGAAACATGGACACTAAATAAACAATTAGAAGACAAAATTGATGCCTTTGAGATGTGGGTATATAGAAGAATAGGGAGAACATCATGGAAAGAGAAGAAAACAAATAAAGAGGTGCTAAAGACACTTAATATGAAGAAAGAACTACTAAGAGAAATAAAGATCAGGCAAATAAAATACTTTGGACACATTAAAAGACATGACACCCTATTGAGGACCTTACTTGAGGGTAAAGTCAAAGGGAAGCGAGCAAGAGGTAGGCAGAGATACAAGTGGGAGAGTAATAGTACACGATGGACAGGTTACAGTCTAGCAGAGTGCACCACCAAGACAAGGGACAGGAGATGTTGGAGATACGTTGCAGCCAACCTTCGTTGCGGTGACGGCACTTGATGATGATGATTATATTATATATATTATATTATATTATATATTGCTACATTTTCCATCCCTCTACTATGTTTATTGCGTCATCCTTCTTCTATGTGTATTACGTCATCCTTCTTCTATGTGTACGTCATCCTTCTTCTATGTGTATTACGTCATCCTTCTTCTATGTGTATTGCGTCATCCTTCTTCTATGTGTATTGCGTCATCCTTCTTCTTTGTGTATTACGTCATCCTTCTTCTATGTGTATAACGTCATCCTTCTTCTTTGTGTATTACGTCATCCTTCTTCTATGTGTATAACGTCATCCTTCTTCTATGTGTATTGCGTCATCCCTCTCTTATGCGTGTTGCTGCATCCCTCTAATATTAATATTACTTCTTTCTTCTACTATTTGTGTTGCTGCATATTTTTATTATGTGGTTTTTTTTCGCATCCCTCTTCTATATGTATTTCTACATCCCTCTTCTATATGTATTTCTACATCCCTCTTCTATATGTATTTCTACATCCCTCTTCTATATGTATTTCTACATCCCTCTTCTATATGTATTTCTACATCCCTCTTCTATATGTATTTCTACATCCCTCTTCTATATGTGTTTCTACATCCCTCTTCTATATGTGTTTCTACATCCCTCTTCTATATGTATTTCTACATCCCTCTTCTATATGTATTTCTACATCCCTCTTCTATATGTATTTCTACATCCCTCTTCTATATGTATTTCTACATCCCTCTTCTATATGTATTTCTACATCCCTCTTCTATATGTATTTCTACATCCCTCTTCTATATGTATTTCTACATCCCTCTTCTATATGTATTTCTACATCCCTCTTCTATATGTATTTCTACATCCCTCTTCTATATGTATTTCTACATCCCTCTTCTATATGTATTTCTACATCCCTCTTCTATATGTATTTCTACATCCCTCTTCTATATGTATTTCTACATCCCTCTTCTATATGTATTTCTACATCCCTCTTCTATATGTATTTCTACATCCCTCTTCTATATGTATTTCTACATCCCTCTTCTATATGTATTTCTACATCCCTCTTCTATATGTATTTCTACATCCCTCTTCTATATGTGTTCATGCAGCGCTCTCATATTTGTGAATATATATTCTCATGTATTTTATTTATTAAATAATCATTAAATCTGTTACAGGCAGGCGTACACCGCACGGCAATAGATGGTGCCATGAAAAAAAAGGTGTTCGTAACTCCAGCAAGCCAGGAGTCTACATTAACTGTGAGAGTATACAAGATTCAGAAATGTTTCAGTTATGTTAAGTAGAAGAGTAGATTTCAACATGATACACACGTTTCTATGGGGGGTCAGGATGCTTTTGCGGTGGATGTCACGAATGTCTCAAGTCATCGAATGTCTCAGACACAAAGTCGTTAGGACGATAATATGTGCTCCTTTGTTATACAAGCGATTTGCTCTTGTATCCTATGTACAGCAAGGTTGTTTCTCCAGAGTTTTCATTCACACCCAGGAGAATTCAGCTTTCACACCCAGAAGACTTCAGCTTTTCGAACCGAGCTTTCACGCCCAGGAGACCTCAGCATTCACATCCAGAGGACTTCAGCTTTCACACATAGTTTTCCCACCTAGTTTTCCCACCCAAGACGACTTCAGCTTTCACACCCAGGGGAGTTCAGCTATCAGACCCAAGAGAGTTCAGCTATCAGACCCAAGAGAGTTCAGCTATCAGACCCAAGAGAGTTCAGCTATCAGACCCAAGAGAGTTCAGCTATCAGACCCAGCTTTCACTCCCAGGAGACTTAAGCTTGCACACCTAGGAGAGTTCAGCTATCACACCCCGCTTTCACATGAGACTTCAGCTTTCACACCCAGCTTTCACACCCAGGAGACTTCAGCTTTCACACCCAGGATACCTCAGCTTTCACACCTAGGATACCTCAGCTTTCACACCCAGTAGACTTCAACATTTACACCCAGCTTTCAGTTCAAAGAGATTTGAGCTTTCACACCGTGCGTTCACACACTGTAGATTGCAGCTTTCACACTTAGCTTCACACTCAGTTTTCACACCAGGAGACTTCAATTTCACACCCAGCTTTAACATACATCTTTCACACCCAACTTTAACACTAAGGAGACATCCGCTTTCACACGCAGAATAATTCAGCTGTCAGACCAAGTTTTCACACAAGACGTCAATTCCACACCCAGAAGACGTCTGCTTTCAAACCCATGAGACTTCAACTTTCACACCAAGCGTTCACACTGGGAGACTTCAAATTCACACCCATGAGACTTCAGCTTTCACTTTCATCTCTCACACCCAGGATACTTCAATTTCATATTCAAGAGACTTAACTTTAAATCCCCAGAAGACTTCTGCTTTCACACCCAGCTTTCACATTTAGAATACTCCAGATTTCACACCCAGAAGACTCCAGCTTTCACACCCAGAAGACTTCAGCTTTCACACCCACAAGACTCCAACTTTCACACCTAGAAGACTCCAGATTTCACACCCAGAAGACTCCAGCTTTCACACCAAGAACACTTCAGCTTTCACACCCAGAAGACTCTTGCTTTCACACCCAGAAGACTCCAGCTTTCACACCCAGAAGACTCCAGCTTTCACACCCAGAAGACTCCAGCTTTCACACCCAGAAGACTCCAGCTTTCAAACTCAGAAGACTCCAGCTTTCACACTCAGAAGACTCCAGCTTTCACACCTAGAAGACTCTAGCTTTCACACCCAGAAGACTCCAGCTTTTACACCCAGAAGATTCCAGCTTTCACACCCAGAAGACTCCAGCTTTCACACCCAGAAGACTCCAGCTTTCACACCCAGACGACTCCAGCTTTCACACCCAGAAGACTCCAGCTTTCAAACTCAGAAGACTCCAGCTTCCACACTCAGAAGAATCCAGCTTTCACACCCAGAAGACTCCAGATTTCACACCCAGAAGACTCCAGATTTCACACCCAGAAGACTCCAGATTTCACACCCAGAAGACTCCAGCTTTCACACACAGAAGACTCCAGCTTTCACGCACAGAAGACTCTAGCTTTCACACCCAAAAGACTCCAGCTTTCACGCCCAGAAGATTCCAGCTTTCACACCCAGAAGACTCCAGCATTCACACCCAGAAGACTCCAGCTTTCACACCCAGAAGACTCCAGCTTTCACACCCAGAAGACTCCAGCTTTCACACACAGAAGACTCCAGCTTTCACACCCAGAAGACTCCTGCTTGCACACCCATAAGACTCCAGCTTTCACACCCAGAAGACTCCAGCTTTCACACCCATAAGACTCCAGCTTTCACACCCAGAAGACTCCAGATTTCACACCCAGAAGACTCCAGCTTTCACACCCAGAAGACTCCAGCTTTCACACCCAGAAGACTCCAGCTTTCCCACCCAGAAGACTTCTGCTTTCACACCTAGAAGACTCCAGCTTTCACACCCAGAAGACTCCAGCTTTCACACCCAGAAGACTCCAGCTTTCACACCCAGAAGAATTCAGCTTTCACACCCAGCTTTCACATGTAGAAGAATTCAGCTTTTACACCCAAAAGACTTCAGCTTTCACACCCAAAACACTTCAGCTTTCACACCCTGAAGCCCCATCGAGACCAGCACCGTGTAGAGGTGATGGAGCTTAGTTCAGCCATCAGGGGCTGGAAACTAAGACTGGTTGGGCAGTCCCACTCGAGCAGGACCATAGTCCTGCCCAAGTAAGCAGAGTGCTGAAGACGGAGGCATCCAGTCAAAAGGCGCACAGATAATCAGGATGCCACGCACAAAACATGTCTACATCTATAAATACTTATGGTGCCTGCCCTGTGGCGGACGTTCAGGCAGGGACGGTGCCGGGCCCTATACCTCGAAAGGGCCCAACCTCAGTTACTGGAAGTCCTTCTCAATTGCACAGGAGCCAGGAGGCAAGGGAATAGAGCTACTGGCCAAACAAACAAACGACCAATAAAAATAATGCAATGGAATGCTGAGGGTGTCAACAGTAAAAGAGATGGATACAACAAAAAATTGGAACTTGAAAATGTCCTCAGTGAAGAACAAGTTAGTATATGCTGTATCCAAGAAACACACCTCAGCAGCGA
Organism: Meghimatium bilineatum; assembly: GCA_034231615.1. Classification (NCBI taxonomy): domain Eukaryota; kingdom Metazoa; phylum Mollusca; class Gastropoda; order Stylommatophora; family Philomycidae; genus Meghimatium; species Meghimatium bilineatum. Next base: position 15,453,562 of record CM067309.1, read on the forward strand.
CATAGCCTTCAAATTCAGAGGCTACCAGTGCTACCGGTCTGACAGAAAGGACAGGCGAAAGGGTGGAATTCTGACACTTGTTAAAAACAATATCAGCGCATGTCAACTGGAAGTATATATGGAAGGGGCAGAATACCAGAAGCTCCACCTAAAAACAGACAGTGCAGAATTCCATCTCCTGAACTACTACTGACCAAATGATAAACCATTGGCACTAGACACAATTCCAGACAAAGAGAGACTTATAATGTGTGGTGACTTCAACAGCCACTCCCAGAGCTGGGGCTACGATCATATCGACAAGAGAGGTGAGGAACTTGAGAGCTGGCAGGATGAAAATAATCTCATCCTTATTAACAAGCCAGCAGACTCACTAACCTTCTACTCGAGAGCATGGCACACCACCTCTACACCAGACCTGGCATTCCACTCACCAGGCTTGGAATGGAACATCACACGTGTCGTTGGAAAGCAGCTTGGAGGTATTGATCACAGACCAGTATTTCTGGAAATCCACAATGAATTTACCAAGGACAGCAGCACGCTCACTAGGTGGAACTATAAAAGGGCAGACTGGAAAATGTACCAGCATTTAACCAGTGTTCTAGCTAAGGATATGAACTTGGACAAAGGCATCAATAGAGCAGTGAGTGAATTTAATAGATGTATACTACATGCTGCTAGTAAAACCATACCCAGGAGGGCACGCAAAAACTACAAACCCTACTGGAATGATGAACTGGAAAAGCTGCAAACTGAGATGGAAACATCTAGACAGCAGGCTGAGAACAGACCTAGCCAAGAACATCACAACAAATATCAGCAAACAAAGGCTAAATTTCAAAGAGCCAAGTTACAAGCCAGACGGAGCAGCTGGAAAGAAAAAACAGAGTTGCTGAACCTAGAAAGAGATACTAGGAAATTATGGAAACTTGTAAAACAACTAAATGATGAAGGTACGGGGAGAAATACCAGGATCACACTTTATAAAGATAGAAACATTTTAACAGGTAAACATGCAGCTGATTACTTTGCAGATTCCTTTGCAGAAGACAATAACGTCAAAGTCAGCCCAGACAAACAACAGGAGGTTCGAGAGAACCAGCAAAACATTGGACAAGGCGAACCTATACCTGAAGTCATGGAGACACCAATCACAATGAGAGAACTGGAGCATGCAATATCCAAATTGAAAATGAAAAAGTCCCCTGGAGCTGATGGAGTGTCCAATGAAATGATTAGAAACCTGGGAATTGCAGCAAGAGCAAAGCTACTGCAGATCTTTAACACAAGCTGGTCCACAGGTAATGTACCACAGGCGTGGAGAGAAGCAATAATGATAGACAAGCTGTCTATGTAAAACAATGGAACGCATTATCAATCTTAGGATGCAGTGGTACCTTGAAAGTGAAAACCTTCTGGTATCACATCAAGCAGGTTTCAGACAGTGCTACTCTACTGAAGATCAGGCAACCTACCTCTCCCAAGAGATTGAGGATGCCTTCCAAGAAAGAAACTGGTACTAGCAGCATAGACCTCAGGAAAGCATTTGATAAGGTCTGGAAAGAAGGGCTCCTAAAGAAATTGCGAAATTGCAGGGTTAGCTCAAGAATGTACAAATGGGTAAAAACATACCTGCATAATAGAAGAGCCAGGGTACAATTAGATGGTCGTAAGAGCAAGAAAGTTCTATTGCGTCATGGAGTCCCCCAAGGAGGAGTCCTGTCACCCACACTTTTCTTGGTTTACATCAATGACCTAGTTGCTGAGCAGATACAGACCGCAGAGTCATCGATGCCTATTCAGTGTAAGTTGGATTTCAGGCGACCGTGCCCCCTTTCTGAATCGAAATACCGTGACTCGTTTCTTTCTGTTCAATTTCATGATGTTCTCATATTCAAGTTTGTAGTTTCCATTGTCTCTAGTGTGTTCTCAAATATGTATCAGCAATATAGACATTGCTTCCCAACACTTAGAGGTATGTGAAACTGTGGGATTTTACCTACAGTATTTGCCAATTCGTCTACTTGTTCGTTTGCATGAATATGACAGTGAGCTGGTATCAATTTCAGGTAGTATTCTCGTGAATTCGAAAATATTTTATCTGATGTTGTAAGTGAGTATATCTCTTTTTGGTATATTGGATCAGGGTTGGATTTAGACGATAGGGCCCCAAGCTATTTAAGATATGGGCCCTAAGCTATTTAAGATATGGGCCCTAAGCTATTTGAGATGTGGGCCCTAAGCTATTTAAGATATGGGCCCTAAGCTATTTGAGAATGAACCCTATTTGAGATATGGGCCCTAATATATTTGAGATATGGGCCCTAAGCTATTTGAGATATGGGCCCTAAGGTATTTATGGGCCCTAAGCTGTTTGAGATATGGGGCCCTTTACGATTAAGAATATATAGAAAGTGAAATGAATAAAACAAATTGGGGGCCCCCAAGGAAGTGGGGGCCCTAAGCTATAGCTTGTTTAGCTTATAGGTAAATCCGGCACTGTATTGGATGACTTGTAAAACTGATTTTGAATCACTGAATATTTAATAATCTTTGATATTCTACAAGACTAAAAAGGTGATGCACGTACATACTTACATACATTAATCTCTTATCCTCGCATGTCGGGGCAAGAGGTTCACATGATCAACGAGGTGATGCACCTCCACACTTACATACATTAATCTCTTATCCTCGCATGTCGGGGCAAGAGGTTCATATGATCGACGACATCCGGTATGTACTTGTGATGGTCAAAAGCGCTGATATAACCAAATGGAACTAACGTCCGAGGTTGAAAGTAACGATAACAAGGAACGCAAATGAAAAGACGAACAGCATGTATATATACCACGCCAGTATATAGGGGAGAGGGGTGTTCAACAACTCCCGGAACTCCCCCCCCCCCAATCGTCCCCTTAGATTAGGAAATAAGAAAATGACTTTTTTAGTTCTGAGATGTACCCCTCCCTCCCTCCCACAACCCTTCCCGTGTGTTGATTTTTGTGAGAAAAAAAATGTCATCAACTCTATTCTGTCAAGTAAAAAAGAAGGAACGAAAATGGACGAACAAAGTTTTGTGTATGGTCATTCTCCCCTCCCTCGCCCATACTGAAGACGTATCAACGGCTCCGATGCAGACAATATAGCTAGATATACATATAAAATCATATCGATCTATATATTACTGCATGAACTAAAACACGTTATACCTTTCAAAATTTCAGTCCAGCGCATCAACAATAGAGAAGAAATCTGTCACAAAAATTAAAGATGTAAGAACATCTCATTGTTTATTCCACTTGGATATTTTAGATTTTCATTCTACTATGATCTTTTAACTATTCAATTCAAATTAATCTTTTAACTATTCATTTCACATTCATCTTTTAACTTAATAATGGGGTTTGACTGTATTATTGAACAGAATCATCATGGTGAAATGAATACTAAGCGAGGACGAACAGAACAATGTGCAACGAAGGACAGTCACCCTCAGTTTCCTGGACGAGGAATAACCACAAGATATATGGGTCAGAGTATACACAGATGGGTCGGCACAGAATGCAATGAGAAGTGGAAGTGCCGGTCTATGTATGGAATATCCACACAAGACTAGAAATACGATCAGAACACCAACAGGGAAATTCTGCAATAATTATGATGCAGAAATCCAAGCATTTAGGGTGTTAGGGTGGCAACTGAAAAACTGCTGGACTACAACCCTGGTTCACAACCCGTGTTATTCCTGACAAATGCAAGGTCAGTGCTTCAAGCTCTCCAGTCTGGGGAAACTAACAAACTTACAAAAACTACTTAATGGGCTGTCTTACCAGTATATGGTAACTGTGCAATAGATACCCTCTCACTGTGGAATATCAGGAAATGAAAAAGCAGACCAACTAGCTAATGAAGGTGCTGCTGAAGACCAACCAGATATACCAATCACCTACCATCAGTAAAAAAAACAGATGATCAAGTCAATAAGAAAGCCACAAACACCACCACAAGATGACTATCATATTATGAACATATTAGAACACATTGTAATTCTACGCCTCAGAATGGGACATAACCGACTCCGCAGTTACATGTACACAAAAATTAAATATTGGCAACACGTTTACACGTGGACAGGCAGCACAGAGTGCCAAACATATACTTCAAGAGTGTTCTGAGTATGAAACGCCGAGGCAGACATATTGGCCAGAGGAAACAACACTGGAATCAAAGCTCTATGGGACACTGTATGAACTACAAAAGACACTGAATTTTATTAAGGAGACAGAATTACAGATATAGACATGTTTCAAGTGAATGAAAGAAGAAATAACGTTGAACATCCTGGACTGTGTGTAGCAGTCATCACGGCTAAAAATAAAATAATATATTTTGAACGTATATTAGTTTTTATCCGTTGTATGTAATATACTATTACAGTTCTCTGTTGATATTATCTACAATATATGTAGTTATTTGTTGATATTATGTAGTTCACTGTTGATATTATCTACAATATATGTAGTTCCATTTTGATATTATCTACAATATATATATAGTTATTTGGTGATATTATCTACAATATATGTAGTTCCATTTTGATATTATCTACAATATATATAGTTATTTGTTGATATTATCTACAATATATGTAGTTCTCCGTTGATATTATCTACAATATATGTAGTTCCATTTTGATATTATCTACAATATATGTAGTTCTTTATTGATATTAACTACAATATATGTAGTTCTATGTTGAAATTATCTATAGTAGTTTATAGTTTATTATATATATGTAGTTTTCTTGTCGACAGGACGCATCGAGTTCAGATGTGTTGGTGTTACATCTACCACCAAAGGGATCGATTGTTGAGAAAGACAGGTTTCCAAGGCAGGACAGCTACTATACAGATAGTGATGACAGTGAAACGATTGGGTAGGCGTTGACATGTGATGTGAACGTAAAACGGCCATGTTTGTTCTGTGTATCACGTGTCACAACACAGCACACGAACAGCATCCTTATTATATATAATGGCCGTAGAAACGTCTTGAGTATTGGAGGGGGAAAGGGAGATTCGCTTTTAAACAAAATATCATTCACATATCTTCATGTTTAATTCCCTATTTTTTTCAAGTCGGGTGGCGCATGAGAAGAGGCTAGAGCGTTTGTCTCACGCCTGTGAGATCGAAAGTTTGATCCCCGGTAAGGACTGGGTTTTTTTTTTTTCTGCCGGAGGGTAAATTTATATCAATTCACCCTGTCCATGATGTCGCGACAGCAAGAACTAGCGGCCATTATCACACATCCACACTCCCTTCCTACACCTCCTTAACGGCAAGCATGCAGTTTTTGACAGTTTGTTTTTTCACGGCAATCATGCAGTATTTGACAGGTTTTTTTTCACGGCAAACATACAGTATTTGACAGGTTTTTTTTCACGGCAAACATACAGTATTTGACAGTTTGTTTTTTCACGGCAACCATTCAGTATTTGACAGGGTTTTTTTCACGGCAAACATACAGTATTTGACAGTTTATTTTTTCACGGCAAACATGCAGTATTGTAACAGTATCACCTATGTCCGAATTCCCAACCTCTCGGGAATTGTACCGTAATATGAAAGTAGAGAGTCTCACACACCTTTTTGGGTATAATAGAGAAGTGGACAGACCGGGACACAGTAGGACCACTGAAAGCAGAGGGTAGCAATTAACGGAGATTGATATCATATAATGAATCTTGACCCGTCTGTCCGAAAATGTTAATGGCAACATGAAATACAAAGGGCCGAACACGCCCAAATTGTACACCGCAGTCAACATTGCCGGCGGTAACAGAACACAGAGAGATCACCGGATTAGATTCAACCACTTTTAATTACGTATCGGGATGGATAGGGTGATTGTGATGTGAATGAACATTAGATTGGTTGAAAGAGGTGAGTTGGGGGGGGGGGGAGAATGAGATTTTAGAGTTGGGGTAGTTCAGTTTTGGAGGACACGTGGGGAGTTGGAGTTCGGAGCGCACAGTTGTACTCGGGAGGAGAAGTTGAGTTTTGGAGTGAGAATGCACAGTTTTGCTCGGAACTAGGGAGTCTGATTTTGGGCCAGCGCCGGACGGGTGCCCCAAAAAGTAGACTCTGTATTTACAGAATAGATCCATACTTTTGGATACGCATATTTGGTTGAAGATCCAGAATATTGGATACACATGTTTTGTTGATAGATTCTAGAATACTGGATACACATCTTTTGTTGAAAGATTCCAGCAAAATTGGGATACGCATATTTGGTTGAAGATCTAGAATATTGGATACACATATCTTGTTGAAAGATTCCAGCAAAATTGGATACACATATTTTGTTGACAGAGTCCAGGTTATTGGATACAAGTATTTTGTAGAAAGATTCCAGAATATGGGATACACATATTTGTTGATAGATTCCAGAATTATTGGACTGTCAGATTTTCATTGAGAATTGATATTATGCTTTTTCTTTATTTGACGAATGTGGTAAATAAAGTTCACTATATGGGAATTTGGAGTTACAGAGTTGCAACGTTGTTTCATGTATGTTACGCTTTGATATAACTAACAGCGACATCTTCACGCTACCACAGTATTTAACAGGTTGTTTTTTGGTGATAAAAAGAGTTGATAACCATTTTGTTTTTAAGGCTACAGTTATTGGCGTTAGCTCTCATACTTTCGCTGTATCTCTTTTATAGAAGGAAAGTACTTTACTCGCAGTCTATCACCCGTTTTCGCTTGTGTTTCCCATTAGTGCCTACCTACGTATTTTGTGGATAATTATCTAAATATTATATCAATAAATAATCAATTTATAACCGTTATGTCAATGGCCATGGCATATAGACATAACGGTTATAAAGTCAGAGGCAGACCATGTAAAAATGTATAACAGAAATGAAAGAAGTCACAGGAGAACAAGTTTACAAATAGCATACAAGAAGGCCATCTCCAGAGAACTCGTCCACCCCTGACGCCGCAAGGCAAACAGCGTATAGATAGATAGATAGACAGACAGACAGACAGACAGACAGACAGACAGACAGACAGACAGACAGACAGACAGGCAGGCAGGCAGGCAGACAGACAGACAGACAGATCGATAGAGAGATCGATGGATTAGATAGATGGATGGATTAGATAGATGGATATATAGATATATAGATAGATAGATAGATAGATAGATAGATAGATAGATAGATAGATAGATAGATAGATTAGATAGATAGATAGATAGATAGATAGATAGATAGATAGATAGATAGATAGATAGATAGATAGATAGATAGATAGATAGATAGATAGATAGATAGATAGATAGATAGATAGATAGATAGATAGATAGATAGATAGATAGATAGATAGATAGATAGATAGATAGATAGATAGATAGATAGATAGATAGATAGATAGATAGATAGATAGATAGATAGATAGATAGATAGATAGATAGATAGATAGATAGATAGATAGATAGATAGATAGATAGATAGATAGATAGATAGATAGATAGATAGATAGATAGATAGATAGATAGATAGATAGATAGATAGATAGATAGATAGATAGATAGATAGATAGATAGATAGATAGATAGATAGATAGATAGATAGATAGATAGATAGATAGATAGATAGATAGATAGATAGATAGATAGATAGATAGATAGATGATAGATAGATAGATAGATAGTTAGATAGATAGATAGATAGATAGATAGATAGATAGATAGATAGATAGATAGATAGATAGATATATAGATAGATAGATAGATAGATAGTTAGATAGATAGATAGATAGATAGATAGGTTAGGGTTAGTTATGTTTTACATAATTAATCCTAACATTAACCGTAAATATAATTATAATTATACTTAATTTAATAAATAATAAACATGAAGTGATAAACATAGGCAAGGGAAATAATCACACAGGTAGACACTAATTGACCCAACTGGGATTAGACTGTGATCATAGTACCTAGTCCAGAGAACAGAGATGTTGCTGACCTAATCGCTAAGTGTGTAACTGTCTAATGTGCATTTTCTAATCAGATTTTTTCTGTTATCCAATTTATTTTCTGGCAATGTGTTTATAATACTTTTCTGATATGCAATGTATTTTATGATTTTATAATAATTTACTTATATCCAATGTATTTTGTGTCGCACAGATCCAGATATGACAAGAGATATTCCAATATTGTTGGATCGAACATGAATATAGTTGATACAGGTATTATCATCATCAATCATCATCATCAATCATCATCAACATCATCATTATCAACATCATCATCATCATCATCGTCATCTCTGTCGCCATCTCTATCGAAGTCATCAATATCAATTCCTTCACAAGCAACACTTTCGTGGTCATCAGTGTCCATGATAGTAAATTTTCACCATTATCAATCTCCGGTGCCCTCTTAGGTTAACTAAATATATATCGATTGTGGAACCCCTGAAAATTTCTTTGCGTTTCAAACCGAAACGGCTGACCCGAAAGCACCTGCCTAGTTTCAATACTGACTATGTTCAGGATTTTTAGTATAAATTTATTCTCAAAATTATCGAGTCTGTTTTTTCTATGGCTTAGTTGGATTTTCAACTTTCACACCCATATGTTAGTCAGGGATCACGCTGGAGTTGAAAAGTTTGATTTTAATATATAGGCCCTATAACTGTAGGGTGTTTTGTTTTGTTTTTTAGATGTTGATTAATCCATTGATGTACGTGTCGTACTGGTATACTCCATGAATTTCGTTTTAATTGTATCAATCTGTAAGCCTATTTGTTCTGTGATACTATGTAGTTTGGTTATTTGTTCATGAGCGTGTGTATATGTTGTGTTCAGTATGTGCATATATTGTGTTCAGTATGTGCATATATTGTGTTCAGTATGTGCAAATGTTGTGTTCAGTATGTGCATATGTTGTGTTCAGTATGTGCATATGTTGCGTTCAGTATGGGCATATGTTGTGTTCAGTATGTGCATATGTTGTGTTCAGTATGTGCATATGTTGTACTCAGTATGTGCATATGTTGTGCTCATGTAACGTGATATTATCTGTAAAGTCAAGATCTACTAATGACTTGTTGTTGACCACATCTGTAAAGTCAAGATCTACTAATGACTTGTTATTGATCACATCTGTAAAGTCAAGATCTACTAATGACTTGTTGTTGACCACATCTGTAAAGTCAAGATCTACTAATGACTTGTTTTGAATCAGGTAATCCCCATGATATTTTGTAAATGTTTACACATAACTCAATCAATTTCTACACCAAATAGCATTAGTGACATAACACGTCCTTGTCTTACTCCTGATCTAACCATAAATCCTTCTGAATCGCCTGTTTCAGTTCTAACACACAGAACGAAGCTTCTGAGTAGAAAGTCTTTATTATATTGATATATTTTTGGTTGAAACCGTACATTTTCAGTATCTCCCAGAATTTAGTACGGTATATGCTTCAAAAGCTTTATAAAAGTCGACAAAGCTTATTGTTAGTTCTGATTGCATCTCTATAGATTCTTCTATGATTGTTCTTGATGGTTAAAATGGGTTGCATAAAATAACTTTAATGCGTTATTATAATATCCCTTGAGTAGAAGGCTCTTCGAATAGTCAATGCACCAAGCCGAAAGGTGAAGTCTCCTGGGTATAAAGCGCAGAAACCTCCCCATTGCACATAGGAAGTAAGAGCTAATCGCTCGTAACTCTTGGGGTTCTCAAACAAACATGTTAATATTATCTCAAACAATCATTATACACAGTTCCGTTCTTCTAGTGAACCAGCTACGCGTCGGTCAATAATGCTGTGACATATCTCTTTCAGTCTGCCTTGTCAGTAATTTAGACCTTGTCTGGTAAGCACCCTTTGATATTCGGTTACATGGCGGTTTTCATAGTTCATCTGTATTCAGAGTAGTTCGGATCTGCTATGATGTCCAGTACCAATCTTACCTTTCAAATTGCCACCTGTGCCTCTGTGTAATATATATTTATCTAATTGTATCAAGGTTGTCTAAAATAAATAACCGCTGTAGTATTTATCATCATGTCTATCTTTCTATTTTTATTATTTCTTGTCTATTTATTTTTGCATTGTACATGTAAAGGTTCATCATATTTCTACAAGTCTTAGTGAAACCGGGGGGGGGGGCGCCTGTCTGAAGATAGTTCGAGAACTTCTGTTCTAAGACATTATTTTCAAAGATTTTAATTTCTTCTCAAACACTTAAAAAAAATTTTTCACCCTTAGCAACCATATGTTAATACAGTTATCAAAGAATATTGAAGTTAAACAATTGTCATTTGGTATATTTGCTTATAATTTGTCATTTTCAGAGGTTTGCTATGTTGTTGAATAATAGTGATAATAATAATAATAATAATAATAATAATAATAATAATAATAATAATAATAATAATAATAATAATATGAAATAGGTATATTGTTAGTGGTGATGATGAACGATGAGTGAGAATGATGATAACGATTATGATGATGATATATTGTAACGATGATTGATAAATGATCATGAATGATATTGATGGATGACGATGATGGTAATAATAATATTAATACGAATACTAATAGTAATAATAATAATAATAATAATAATAATAATAATAATAATAGTAATAAAGCCCATAACATGTTAGACTTATAGGGGTGCCGCATTGGAGACATACACAAAAGCATGAACCATATTTTGTAGCTACTCCAATGGCAGCATGTCATTGAGCAGAATTTTACTTAGCGAGGTCCATCTCCTCTCGGAAACGTCCTTTATCGACAAACAGAAATAAAGCACTTATATATATATATATATATATATATATATATATATATATATATATATATATATATATATATATATATATATATATATATATATATATAATATATAGTTAATTAGTCGTCGGATCATCATCACTGCAACCTGGGTACGTCAATAGTTGCTCCGATCTCTACCTGGGTGTATCCGCCATTACACTTCTGCTGACAGTACCGATCCTATGCTGGTTGACCATCATTATTTTTCTGCGCCCTCCAAAATGTCCACTTCTATCTACACAGCATTCCAAATCCTGATCTTTAATCCTGGTAATTGAAAAAGAATCATCATCCACACTAGTCTCACTCTCGCGTGCTATATCTCTTAAGGAGTTCATAACGTCAGCTCGATCCATCTCCCTGTGCCACAATCGCGCATGGCGCCAGTTGATCTGCTCGTGTACATATATATATATATATTCAGCGCTAGTCATTACTTAGAAACTCGCTAGAAAACAGGCAAATCTGCTCAATGGTCCACATACTTCTCCCACACATTTCCAGAGTCTCGTAGGCAATTACAAGCATGTATACGACTCATTAGTCACAGTCTACTGCGAAACACCGCAGACATCATCATCATCATTCTGTTGAGCTGAGGGGTCATTGTGGACGTCGACGGTCGAACAGCAGCGCGCACGCCCGCACGCAAACACACATATATATCACATGGGGTAAATTAGGTGTTTTGTGGTTCTTCTATCTTTCCTTGACAGAAGAAATCATGCGCTTCTGCTACACTGCCAGACATCCTTTCCTGTTAGAGGTGTCCTTAGCAACCCAGTTCTGGACCATGGTCAATAGAATTCGTGGGGCAATCAGTTATGCATTTCCCACCACTCAAACAGGATCTACGATTATTCTGGGATAATATGTTTGATTTTAAGTTCTCCCAAGGATTTATCACGTCTTGCACATGTTTGCGACATTTTCAAAGCCGGAGCTCCATGTGCGCCATGGTAGCTAAGACCATGTTCAAGCCTGGAGCTCCATGTGCGCCATGGTAGCTAAGACCATGTTCAAGCCTGGAGCTCCTCTCGTTTTGATTGTATATAGGAATCGTAATGTGCAACACTGGGTTCTATCAATGTTGCACAGTAGACGGAAACATAATTGTAAACATGAAATGCTGTAGGGCAGTACTATTCAACCATATTTACCCGGGGCCAAAATGTAGAAAATGGGGATCACCACGGGCCAGGGGTCCGAATCCCAGGCTGAAAAAAATATTTATATTTCATACTATAGGTGCTATAGTATTTTTTTTATAACTTTATTTCACAGTTTTAGCAAGGATCCGCGGGCCACTTACTAGGCCTCCGTGAGCTGGATTTGGCCCGCGAGCCGCCAATTGAATAGCCCTGCTGTAGGGGATTCCACAAAAGAAACGACTTACTATATTAGCATGTCATCTACTGAGAATTTTCCGTTGCATAATGATCTGTCGGATACACCAATGAATGAGAATATAGCAATTGATAGCACGAGAGACATGGGAATCCGGAGTCCATGTTAATATTATTGTGCATATTATGGGAAATTTAATGAATGGGAGGTTGCAGCTAAAGTGTTTATTTTACAAGTAAATAAATATCTTTAAAATATATATATAATTTAATAAATAACAATTTATGTGTAACAAATAATAATTTTATGTGCAACAAATAAAACTATGTAGTATACTGGAAATTGACAGAAATAGAAATAAAAAAACAAAAAAACATAAAAACAAAACAATAAAAGTATACGAAAGAACAAGAAGGCACATCAATAATGCGAGACAGAATAATAAAACGCTATAACCAGTGAGTCACCGGAACCATTAGCAAGTGCTGTGGAATACTGCATACCTAAAAGTATGATTGAAATTATGTGACATGACTGATATAAACAGTAGTAATATTTGTTTCCACAGTTTTCAGGAATCCAGCTTTTGAAAAAATACGTAAAAGTCATCATCATCAGCGTGCTCCTCCACCTGATGAGCAATCGTGAGTATACATTAAATGAGTTGATGGATAATACATTCCTGTGGACACATCGAGAAGCATTCTCTTTATGTTATTCTCTTAGACTTTTACCGTGATTTTCATTGGCTGTCAATACAAAGTATACACAAATTGACCAGTAAAAATCACGAGGAAAGTCAAATAGCGTCATTTCATAATAATGATTCCACGGGAATGTGTTGTCGAGGGACACGCATTGAAGAGCTGGTTATATTAATGACTATAGCATGAATGTTTATAACCTAAAAATTATGCAAATCTACACGTATTTGTGATCTTACAATATTCACCTTACAATTTCAAAAGATAAGGAGACAACAGTCGAAAATATGATTCGAATTTCAAAAGATGAGGAGACATAATTCAAAAATAGGATTCGAATTTCAAAAGATAAGGAGACATCATTCAAAAATAGGATTCGAATTTCAAAAGATGAGGAGACATCATTCGAAAATAGGATTCGAATTTCAAAAGATGAGGAGACATCATTCAAAAATAGGATTAGAATTTCAAAAGATAAGGAGACATCATTCGAAAATAGGATTCGAATTTCAAAAGATGAGGAGACATCCGTCGAAAATAGGATTTCAAATTTCCAACATAATGAACATTAAACATCCACTTTTATTTTATTTATGTAAAATGTGGGCCATTCACGCAAAAATAGCAGCAATGCAGCAACGCATTTCCGTTCTCTGGACTTGGTATTGGTTGAGATCAAGGAAAAGCATTGCCTTGCAGCAAGAGAGATCTAGTGGGAATTTGAGACAGAGCTTCCCTCTCCTTTCATCATAAAAGCACTAGAAACGTCCCTAAAAAGCACCAGAAAACACTACAAAAATTTTGAAAAAGCACTAAAAAAAGTACCAAATATTTTCCTTGAAAAATATAAGATAACACATAATTTAGTAATATCAGTTAATCTGATAAATAATATTATTCCAGATTGCATAATCACAGTTATACAACATTTTTTTCATTTTTGTGTGTCTTTTTCATGGTGCATTTAGTGTTGTCAACATGTTTTTGCCAAAAGGCACTAGTCTCATGCCAAGAATGCACACACAAAATAATGAGGGGAAAAACAAAGTAAAAAAGTGTAACTAAACTGTTTTCTTTTCAAGGGAAAATATCTTATTGATATACCAAGTAGCTTAGTTGCAGTAATATCATTGCTTTCATCAATTAATAAGCTGAATTTGCTGTTTCTGAAATCAGATATCAAGTCTTTGTGGAAATATGGTGCGAGCACATTTGAAATAACTGTACTACACTTTGATCTTCTAAGATTTAGGTTCTTGCATTCTTTACTGTCACCAAAGTGTACCTTACAGCGTTCACTTAAATGATTGACTACTCTTAGGGAACAATGTCCCGCCACGAACAAAGATATGCCTGCTTCTGTTGCTTTAACATCATTACTGAGAGAAATGAAAGTTGTGTTTGTTCATGGAATGGTTGTTTAGATTTCTTGTGTTTTGTTGTCTCAGCGTGACTCACAGTATATTTTACCCTTGCGGCTATTGTACATTTACAATACGTACAATAACACTTCGTGTTATCTCTTTCAACTCGAATTAACCATTTAAAAAAAATCTCGAATCATTTAGCCACTGTGCCCTGAAATGCTGTGTGTAGTTCTTATTCATTATGATACACATATGTAAATTAAATAGTATTGTAGTCACAGCAAAGATCCTGGAATTATTGTGAATATGCAAATGAACAATGGCAATTTTAAATTTTGAAGAAAACGAAACAAATTATTTGACGAGTTGAAAAGCACACAAAAAAAAAAAACACTAAATAATGACAAAATGCACTAAAACGCACAGGATATGTTTGAAAAGCATTAAAATAGTGCGGCCGCGCTATTAAAAAAGTTTTGGCACCAGATGATATGAAAAAGCACCAGATGTGTTGCGAAAATCACCAAAATGGCAACCCTGATGTGAGAGTGAATGCTGACTAATGATGAATTCTGATTAATCTAACATATTTTTATGACGTAGTAGGCATATTTTCGTCTTTCCAGACGGTGTTATTATTGTTATAATATAAGAAATATCTACGATTCATTAGGATGATAGATTGTGACTCACAAGACCAATTTGAACCAAAGATTCGTCCACAGTATGTACAAGAAATCACAGACTTGTTTGTATCATTCTGTATGTCATGTTGTATGTTGTATGTCAAACTTTCGGGACACAATCCATTAAACGTTAGCCATACTGGGTTGCACGACCGTATCAGGGTCTGTTTTCAGGGTGCACAGCGAGGTGGTGTTTTATGATCTTGTTTATCTGCTAACCATGGGTCAACACAATAGCAACGCAGAACCCTTTTCTTCACGGGAGTTAGGTGTGTTCCATTCTTATAACGATGACTAAGCCATTCTATTTACTGTCTTGATTAAACTCGTAGATAGTGGGTTTCAACCGAGGTATGTCAAATACATGATATATTCTGCTTCTTCTTTTGTATACGCTCTCAAACTCCTGCAGATTAACAGGATGTAGTCCGTAGAACAGAATGAGCAGTGTTACGGTTTACAGCTTTTCTGCAATGTATGCGACTTTGGCCTGACACATCTTACTTCGGCACAGCTTCTTGGTCACTTTCATCTTTTATGGAATGGAACAGCCAACTCCATCCCACAACCTCCTTAGACGTCTCAAAACCTCTCTGTTACATGAATGGAGGGTAAGAAGATTTGCTATTGTTTGCTCCTTTTCTTGGACCTCGAAACCACAAGGAAACAGATTCATGATGTTTTACCTACAGGTATAACTGTATCTGAATATTATCATTTCGTTATCATGTCTAATCCGATAACGCATACAGTCTGTCTCAAGATTTTCATTTCACGTGTTATTAACTCGTTCATGTGTTAAGATGTCAGTGTCCAAGTTTGACATTTGTAACATTTCATTTCACGTGTTATTAGTTTGTTCATGTGTGAAGATGTCAGTGTCCAAGTTTGACATTTGTAACATTCACGTGTTCTTAGCTTGTTCATGTGTGAAGATGTCAGTGCCCAAGTCAGACTTTTGTAACATTTCCCGTGTTATCATTCACAGACCATTCTCGGCTAGCACTATTGATGAAGAACCTTCCAGAAGGTAAATTATCGATTACCAATTGTGGATATCTCATTACACAATTTATGTTGATTGGAAAAAAAATGTATGTATGTTTCTGTGATTTCATGTAGTTTCTCTCATATTTCTTGTTTTCATTGTTTGTGTTTGCACTTGTCACAAATAAGGTTTGCTATATTTCTTATAAATATGTATAATGTAGGTGCAAACTTAAGTAATCAGGGAAGACCCATGAACAATGGAGTAGATACCATTAAGGATTTGACAGAGATGGGAATCACATGGAATGAGGTTGAAAACGTAAAGACAACTGGGAAATCCTTATCAGTGACCTATACATCTGAGAATATGTAAACACTCTAGGAGACGTACGACTGGAGTGAATTGATTGAACCTTAAGTGACTTCGTCGGTTCAGATTTTTAAATTGTCATAATTCTGATATCACATAGGTCTTATTCTGTTTATATCTGACAGTACTGTACCAAATTGAGTGTTTGGATACGCCAATACCACTATGAAAAATATAAACGTAATCCCTATAGAATAACATTCCCTGTAGTTGTGTGATATATTCTGGCTCGAAAAGCTTATGTGCGAATTGAAATGTATTTTTTTAAAAACAGCAAACAGCACAAGAAGTGATGATGTGAAGAATGAAGAGATAACAAGAATTGTTTGAATATCACTTGTGTTCAAATATTTTAGAACTACTAGAGGCTGAAATGGCTCTGCCACTTAATGAAAATGAAACCGAATTAGTGAGCATAATAACAGGAGCAAGAGCGTACAACATAAGAATAGGTGAGTTTACCAACACGAGAAAGAGCGTACAACATAAGAATAGGTGAGTTTACCAACACGAGAAAGAGCGTACAACATAAGAATAGGTGAGTTTACCACCACGAGAAAGAGCGTACAACATAAGAATGGGTGAGTTTACCAGCACGAGAAAGAGCGTACAAAATGAGAATAGGTGAGTTTACCAACACGAGAAAGAGCGTACATGAGAATAGGTGAGTTTACCAACACGAGAAAGAGCGTACAACATAAGAATAGGTGAGTTTACCAGCACGAGAAAGAGCGTACATGAGAATAGGTGAGTTTACCAACACGAGAAAGAGCGTACAACATAAGAATAGGTGAGTTTACCAACACGAGAAAGAGCGTACAACATAAGAATAGGTGAGTTTACCAACACGAGAAAGAGCGTACAAAATGAGAATAGGTGAGTTTACCAACACGAGAAAGAGCGTACAATATGCGAATTTATGAGTATACCAATACGAGCAAGATTGCAACATGAGAATTGGTGAGCATATCAACAAGAGCAATAGCGTGGAACATGAGAATTGGTGCGCATACCAGCACGAGCAAGGGCGTACAACTTAAGAATGAAACACCAAGTTGCAGCGAAAAACCAAGAAGAAAGTGGACTGAAACAGTCACCGACGTCCTTTGTGCAATTTCATTTCCTGAGACACCACAACATTATTGAATATGAAACGAGCAAGCATGCCATACCTCAAAAAAGGATCGGAATTCAATTCTGCTGCGCCTAAACAGCATAATCTGAGAAAATAAGAAAGAAAAAGAAGAATGAGTAACAAATCTGATCCGTCATTCTTTAATGGAAAATTCAGTGTTCTTTGTGTACCTTCGATAACTGATGGTACTCATTTGTACAGATGGGCTGTCTGGATGGTGACATCCCCGGGAATGAATATCTGAGTATAACACTGGAACGATAAACTAGTGTGCTAGCGATAGACAGCGTGAGTTGCCAGGGCCTGAAAGGAAAGCAAAGACCAGCAAATCTGAACGGACATGCATGTCGTACGAGGCAACTAAGAAGAATTGAAGATAAAGTTTGTTGTATCTCTATGTGTGTTAATGTGATCTAGAACTATGCTGATGTGCCAGGACGAAAGGCTCAGATTTCACATCCAAACTGTAAACCATGACAGAGCGTATTCCGTGACAAGCTGGACTGCATCTTGCTCACCAGCAGGAGGCTGAGAAAGAATGTAAAATAAGTAAAAGAAGCTAGCGACTCAGATAACCATATTCTTCTGTTGAGTGCATTAAAACACGGCTATCCTCTTCTGCGTTATTTCCTTTGCTCAGAAAGTCTATACAAGCGGGAGAACTCCTCCATGTACTCAGTCGTCAGCAGGAGGTCCTCATGTTGTCCCACAGCTTCACCTCTAGTTCCTTCTCGTGGGGTCAAATGTTAGTGCTCATGCGTAACTGTCGGCGGATATAGAAGACCTAACTGCTAACGGTAAACAGGGCTTCTTCTTCTTCTTCTTCATCGTTCTTCAGTCAGATATCAGGTTACAGCACCAATAGCAAAACAGGGCTTCATTCGGTACATTTTTGATTATTGTCACGTTTTATATTGGTTACTATTTATATACTTGGAGTATCCTTTTCTATTTTTGGCGAGCGATTTCAAGTAAATAAATATTGGCCAATGGACAACACGGGAATAATCAATAAAAATAACGAATGAAGACCTCATTGATTCTGTTAGAAGACAGGTAGAACTATGTCGATAGCCATGGCTCAAGTCGCCAAAAAGTGGACATGTCTGCATAATGTGTTCTGGAGTATGGGGGACATTGGACTTTTGACGTGGACGTTGGTCATTTTTGGACAACTGTTATTTTATGGAGTCTTTCTTGTAGTCTGCAGTGTACTGTATGTAGCTTAATGTTTGTAATTTGCAGTGATCTTTTCAGCTTTAGCATGTGGGTCTTGTAGAAAGTTGCAGCCATTTCTCTGACTTCGTGCACGTATTAAACATAACGATGCGGAGATGACATCTCATGATGGTAGTCTGTCTGCACATAAAAAAAATATATTTATACATAACTGGTCATGAAAACATTGCTATTTCTATTATTACCGCTGTGTACCATGTGTTGCAAATTTGGAAAAAAAACATTATAAAAAGTAAATACAGGATAGAATGAATTGACGTTTCGATTAAAATATAATTAGATATGAATGAAAACACACAAAATGTGACATATGTATACATGTTGTCTTCATCTGATGGTCCACGCCGTGTGGCGTTGGTTATCATGTCTTTCCACAGCCTTCTATTTTTGTGTGCTGTCAATCATTTTCCTATATCGATATTCTCCCATGCCACAATATTAGGTTGTCGTACATTTCTCTTGATATTCCCCTACCTCGCTTCATCATCATCAAGTGCCGTGCCGAATGGCGTTGGCGATCATATTTCTCCATGTACATTGATCTCTCATATATGTCATCATCTCTGTTGGTGGCGTCAATCGAAGCCATTTAGTCAAACTGTCCAATATCTTTTCTCTTCTATCTTTCCTGTTGTCACTATATTCTCAATGTCTCCTCTTCTCATTATGTGCCCAATAAATGTTGACTGTCTTTTTCTTATATTATCAATAATGCATCTTTTCACATCCATCCTTCTAAGACATTCTTCATTAGTAATCTTTGCTGTCGAAGGAATGTGTAACATTCTTCGAATAAACCACATTTCCGCTGCCTCCAATGATTTTTGTGATGTCTTATTTATTGTTCATGCTTCACTTCCATAGAGTAACACTGGTTCAATGTAGCATTTGAGAACACATAATTATTCATATTTGAATAATATTATTGTTATATCGTGTGTTTAGTTGCCCCTATCTTGATAAAGTTCGTTTGGTCGAAACGTCAAATTGTTATTTCTAGTATTCTCTCTGCAACTATTTTAGGAAGTCGCGGTAGATTTGAGCTGAGATTCCACTCCCAGTTGAACTGGAATTCTAATGAACCAGCTAATGAAATGGGTACCAAGTCTTATGGGAAAGTATGTTGGCGGGAATGATGCTGCTCACATCATCATTTATACACCGATGATCAAAGAAAATTACGGAAATAATGCCGTATTCCCCGATACGCATTAGACTTGAATAAAGAAAACTTGATTTGGCTTACACAGTTTTACTGTAGTTTTTCGTTCATTTATAGTTGTACTTATTTCTAACCAGCTTCAAGAAAGTTGGACTTACACAGTGGACAATAGTGAAGACAACACTCAGGGGAGATGTTGTGGTAAATCCCTCCATCATTTCCATTATTGCCATTTTTTAAGAAATCATTCTAGTGTTCAGAGTCAGTATTTTTCATTGTCATCTTTTCGAAAGTCATCCTAATGCTTATAATCATTACTTATATTGTCATCTTTTCGAAAGTCATCCTAATGCTTATAATCATTACTTATATTGTCATCTTTTCGAAAGTCATCCTAATGCTTATAATCATTACTTATATTGTCATCTTTTCGAAAGTCATCCTAATGCTTATAATCATTACTTATATTGTCATCTTTTCGAAAGTAATCCTAATGCTTATAATCATTACTTATATTGTCATCTTTTCGAAAGTAATCCTAATGCTTATAATCATTACTTATATTGTCATCTTTTCGAAAGTCATCCTAATGCTTATAATCATTACTTATGTTGTCATCTTTTCGAAAGTAATCCTAATGCTTATAATCATTACTTATATTGTCATCTTTATTCAACGATACACTTCTGGTCTGTGCTAATGAAATAACAAAAAGGGGGGGGGGGGAGGCTGTGTCGGTAAATTAGTAAATTACGTCAACAATTTAGGGAGAGTTGTCTGAAAGTTGTTGAAAAGGAGGAAAAAGGGGGGGGGGGTTAACAAATGTGTACGTCAACAATACTATTTTCACGACTGTATATGTCTTCAGTAAGTGTGTGTGTGTGGTTGGGGGGGGGGTTATTTGACTAATGTTGACTCGACAATACTGTTTTACAGTGGGGAGGGGTATTAAAATCGTTTTTTCCATACCCAGGAGCACGTGTCCAAGTTGGTGTATGGGGTCTTTAAATGGGGTCGATTGTGGTGGGACATGTGGGGATTCTGTGTGATTTCGAACATGAACAACACTTCCGCCGAGCGGTCACGTGCTGAGCAATTATAACTTCGCTGCAACTCTATCGCACATACACAATGACGCCCTCTAGCGCGTGTTGTCGTCTCCAAATTCAAAGTGTATTGTAAGCATCGCCATATCTTAATGACATCTGCACATATCGATACACCAATATTGCCCACCCCTCCAATGCATCTGCATTTTGGCTAACCGAGCCGTAATGCCTTGCGTCACTGTGTTTCGGCAGCACCGCCGGGAGCGGTGGTGCAGAGGTGTCGGATATATTGTTTGTCTTTCTGCAGTCAATTCTCCTTCCATCTACAGCCTCCACATCCACGGACATGATCCCTGAAAGTGCTGGATATGAACAGTGCCGTATTTACACTTAATAAGGCCCTAAGCTGTTTGAGATATGGGGCCCTTTATATGTCCAGATATTATGTCTGTACCAAATATATTTTTGGGGGGAGTTGGGGGCCCTAAGCTATAACTCGTTTAGCTTATACGTAAATCCGGCACTGGACATGAACACAACACGAGAAATTGTATTTCTATTTACAGAGTGCACAGCGAGGAGGTACGTGTATGATCTTGGCTATCTGCTAGCCCTGGATCCCCACTAGAGAAATGCGAAAATCTGTGCACTCCTATGCAATAATTAACTTGCTTAAATTAGAAATATTTTTCTAACTAACTGAAAATATCATGTAATTTATTCGTACTGTTTCTGCTGTTTTTAAAATGTGGGGTTGGGGAAGTGAAAGTTTTTTTTTTTTAAATTTTTTTTTAACGTAATTAAACAGGAAGACCTCCCCGCCCTTAAATATGAACAGTTGTTCTCCGGAGAAGAATTCACAAATTGGGACGCAATACATTGACATCCTTTCTCTCTTCCCCCCCCCCCCCCCCCCCACATAATAAAAGATCGGAAAGTACATGACTAGTGGTTGAAATAGGAACAATGAAGGTCCTAAAATCTCAATGCAAATATCATCATATTTTTCATTAATCTTTTATCAAATATTCATTATCAATACCAGGTTTTATTCAAATGAAAATCTTACAAATGTCCGCGATTCTTGATCAGAAACCCGAATCATTGCATAAAGGGGCGTTCCCATAAATGTTCTGCTTCTATTCTGTCAGCCATCTAAAATTATATAAGCCTAGTGGCCCAGTCAGCTGTGTGGTTATGAGTTCCTGTGGTCTTTCCGGTGAGGATGCACTTCCTTCCCTCCTCCAATTTTTATCATTATCTGACCATGTACATTGTGTCTTTCAGAAACATTTTCATCGTTTTTGTAGTGCATTCCTAACTGCTCCAATTAAAACTCTTGAGATAATAGCTGACGGAACCGATTTCAACTGCAGGGAACGTGCTCTGTAGCTCCATCGAATGTTCCACATGTACCGATTGTCAATGATGTTGCTATACACTATAACAACAAAAAACAACAACAATTTTTTTAATAATATTAAATAATTATAACAATTGTGTGTTCGATTGCAACATTGCCTCGAATTTACTCATATTACATCTGAAAGCATCCGTGTTTAATTGTTATTTATGTTCACAAGTAGGTCTATCTTTGTCATTATTGAGGCTAAATAACTTGGGATTGGTTGACTTAAAAATCAAAATTGTACTGTAGCCTATTCTTGGGATTGCTGAACTTTTAAATCAAAACTACTGTAGTTTATGTTTGGGATTGGTTCACTTAAAAATTTTAAAAATGTACCGTAGCCTATTCTTAGGATGGTTGACTTAAAAATTTTAAAAATGTAGTATATCCTATTCTTGGGATTGGTTGAGTTAAAAATTTTTTAAATGTTGTGTAGCCTATTCGTGGGGTTTGTTGACTTAAAAATCAAAACTGTACTGTAGCATATTCTTGGAATTGGTTGACTTAAAATTCTGCCCCTGTATGTAGTGTAAATTAAATTATAAGAACAACGACACTGTCTTGTCAGTTTACCGACTGTAGATCACAGAAAGTAAGATGTAGCGAGTTCTGGCATATCGTAACACAGTGTCGATACATTTCACCCATTATATCCGGATCTAAAAAATGTGAAAGACTTCATGCTCAAAGGGGGCAGATCATGGTTAAGACAAGCAGAGAATACCCTCGGATAAGTGTGTAACCCTAATTGCATTGATACTGTGGAGGGTTGAATACCCACTCCACCTGCATTGCGTAGTACTTCTCTGTGGTCATCACAGTCGACAGAAAGTTCAAGGACAAATATCCGACGAACAAGTCAGGGCGCACATTGACAATAACCCTACAGAGGATGGTGTAACAACCTGCACTGATGGACCAGTTATTTGTCGTCAACAATGTGCTTCGGCTTTTTCTGCACTTTTCTGACACACAACTGTCAAATAATCCAGCGGTGCTTTTATTGCAACCATGAACAAACTTACGGTGGAGATAATTGTTATGACGGAAGCACTGTCATGGCGGATGTCACCTAACTTCCAATGCATGCATACTCAATGACTCAATAAACTATTGTCTATTGTCTTTCCCCAGGTGAATGATTGTTGATCGCAATCACACTTGCCGTTAAGCGTAGGGTGGGAGCTTAATCTGTCGTTCCAAGGCCAGATGTGTCGCCATGGTTGCATTTAGTCCATGTTTGTTCAAGTCTATCTGGATGTTTTCTATCCACCGGTTTTCTTGGTCTACCTTTGGCTTTACGCCCAGATATTCTTTTGTTGTATGCTCTTATTGGTATTTGGTTTGGCTTCATTCTCATAAGGTGACCAAACCATTTTACTTGCTGTCTCTCAATATGTTCAATACATGATATTATACCAACTCTTTTCCTAATTTCTTCATTTCTTATTGTATCTAGTTTGGTAAGAATTGCAGCTTTTCTCAGACACTTCATTTCACATGTAACAATTTTTCTTTTTAAACTCAATAAACATGATCCGCAAAGTTTTAAGCGGTAGTCATCCGGCTGACCAGAAAAAAAAATATCATTATATTCGTGTCAGTACGTGCGAGTGTTAGACTAAAGGTGGGCCGAGCATGGACAAAGTATCAATATGTACACCAATGGATCTAGCTTACATAGTTAATGCGTCTAAAAGACCTCTTCTGCTCAGAAAAGTTTCAAAAGTCTGAGTGGTGGTCGCTCTCAAGACTACACGAAATTGGCGTAAAGATCGGGTGTACATAGAAACAGAATAGATATGCAAAGAGACTTATAAATCAGCACCGAACTAGAACTATCAACCGATACGTTCTAATGGATAAATCGGCACCGAACTAGAACTATCAACCGATACGTTCTGATTGATTTATTGAGACGGAGATCTGAGCACCTACAAGCACCGAACTAGAATTATCAACCGATACGCTCTGATTGATTTATTGAGACGGAGATCTGAGCACCTATAGATTTGTCCGGAGTGCGTTGATTATAACATGCAGTCATAAGACATCTCAAGTCTTTGTTAAAATTACACATGAACTACACAGCTCTCAAATTGCAATCTCACTCGTGGTTGGTTTTGCGGATGTTTGATCTGAAGTAGCAAGAACGGAGTATACATAACAAATGTTATATACACATGATGATGATGAAATATTCTCTTGAGCTGTGAGCAGGTAGTTCTTGACACATGATGATGATGAAATAATCCCTTAAGCTGTGAGCAGGTAACTCTTGACAGCCCATAATATTTCTGAGAAAAAGCACAAGTTCTTCATGGTAGTGTAACTGAGGTAACACTGGAACTCATATAAGATCATACAGGCATGGATGTGTGGGGGTAAGACGGTATATCATGGGTGCATGTTTAGTCCCGAAAATGGGAGAGGGTTATCCAGTACGCCAGTATCCTAGGATTACCGCGTCCCATCAGGAACACAGCACGCATTTTTGGCCCAACTATCTCATCATTCTTTTGTGAGATGTCCTAGCACATCCGCAATGATCGCACGTCTTGCATTCCCGTCACTTAGGAGTCTGCAACCCCCCCAAAAAAACTGTCAAATCAAACTGTCAGATATTGCATGTTCCCTTAAAGGGAGCTGCAGGGAGGTTTTTTTTGTAGCTGTGTGATAAAGGCCACATGCTTCTGCCATGGACAGAGTGAGTTTTTTAGTTTACCTTTTGAGAGAAAGAAAACCCAGTTTTTACCGGGAGTTGACCTCACGGATGTCAACCCAACTCTCTAACCACAAAAGAACAAAGGTGTAACGTCCGCTGGCATGCACTTTTAGCATTCATGTGCATTATTTGATAAAAGACAAAAGTAAGAAATTAAGACAAAATGTAACACCGCTGATTTTTTCCACAGGTGTCAGCTTATGCCCCCGTCCCCCCAACTTTTCTTAGTTCGCGCCTCATAAGGCAGTGGCTCATTGAACAAGAATTCCAGACCCTCGTTTGACGCACGGGCGTTACATAAATATAAAACATTATACAATATATATATATATATAAAACGTTGAATGTTGCAGAGTGCAGATACATTTTGTGTAAGTCATTTGTCAACCCACACCTCTCTCTCTCTCTCTCTCTCTCTGTTTCTCTCTGTCATTCTCTGTCTCTCTCTGTCTCTCTCTGTCTCTCTCTCTCTCTTCTCTCTCTCTCTCTCTTGGAATTCACAATATCAGTCATTAACTGTATTGCCATAAGCGTTGTGATAACATTGCTCAATAGAAAATAACTGTTATGAATTTTACTCTGTTATAATTTAGGGTGTGGAATATTTGGACTTCAAGACAGAACCATTTGATCCGCCTAAAGGAATCATGTCTTTGGTGAGTTTGCTTTCCTGCCCTTATTTTTGTGTCCTTTTTTTTTGTTGAGAAGTCGTGTTATCTATTCGTGTTGATAGCCGATACCCTGGTTACTGGTGCGCCTCTCGGCCTGCTATCTCTGGCTTCAGCACCAGTGACTGCTTGGGTAGAACTTTGGTCCTGCTCGTTGTTAGAGATGTCGATTAATCTTAGTTTCCAGCCTCTGTTGGCTGGACTACGCCTCATCTCCACTCCAAGGAGTCGGCCTTGATGGCGTTTGTGTCTCATTTTTCTTCCTTTCTGTGAAGTAACCCTCTGTCACTCTCATTTTGGGAATATTGTATCTCATCTTACTTCTGGATTTTGAAACAAAATTTTTTAAAGACGGGGCTCTGTTGTCGGTGCTTTATTGAGCTTCATGTTCCTCATCAGTACATTCCTGTAAACTTATTAGAAATCATCCTTCAAAAATGACGCTATACTACTTTTCTCGTGACGTTTCATTGGTTGTCTACACAAAGTATACATAAAGTATAGGCTACACAGTCACCAATGAAAATCAAGAGAAATGTAAAAAAAAAAGTCACTTTTGAAAGAACTTTTAAATAATGTGAAATAAATCATGCAATTTTTCTAACATTTTCAGCAATTGTTTTCCCTTAAGGGTTATAAACGGGGGGGGGGGGGAGATTTTAGGGCATTCATTAAGGTAAGGGTGTTCTGAATATTCAAAGGTTTGAAATAAATATCCCGCCGAAGACGGATGTGTCGGGTCTTTGGCGCAAATAAAACGGCGTCACAACGCATTTCCATTCTATGGACTACATCCTACTGTAAATCTAGTTTAACGATAGTCCTGCTACAAGAGATATCAAGCGGGAGTTTGAGAATGAACACTGAAGAAGAAGAAGAAGAAGAAGCAAATATTATTTTAAGAAATTTATGAACAACCCCCAAACCACATAATGAAAAAAAACCCCGTGAAGATGGAACTGTAGAAAATCATGGCTACACGTGTTGTTGATGACGATACTGTTTTGATACAGCAATATGAGTTGTGTATTGTTAAGTCTTTAATGAAAAATGTGCACAATATCGAACATCTTTGATATATTCTTGATCAGGTAAGCAATGGTTCCACGGTTGTCATGATCAAGAAAGAGTTCCTGTTGAAGTATCTACGCAAAGATTGGTAGTATCAATCACGTGACAGGCATCTGACGGCGGTGATGTGACGTAAGAGGAAGTGACGTAACGTCATGCATTACACATTTGAAATGAAATAATGGCTAAACAGTTATCTTTTATCTGTTTTGTTTTGTTTGGGAGGTTATAATTGTTGACTTTTACATAAGATTACATAACACATAATATTTTAATATTTTTTCTTCCTATATATTATGTGATGTAATGTACTATACAACGGTGGAGTGAAACAGTAGAGTACCTGTTTGATGTTTGAATTGCTGTTTGAGTACCTGTTTGCTGTTTGAATTGCTGTTTGAGTACCTGTTTGCTGTTTGAATTGCTGTTTGAGTACCTGTTTGCTGTATGAATTGCTGTTTGAGTACCTGTTTGCTGTTTGAGTACCTGTTTGCTGTTTAAATTGCTGTTTGAGTACCTGTTTGCTGTTTGAATTGCTGTGTGAGTACCTGTTTGCTGTTTGAATTGCTGTTTGAGTACCTGTTTGAATTCCTGTTTGCGTAAAGTGAATTTCATTTTTGTGCCAGGACATGCGGGAGTCCGGGGTAATGAGGGAGCAGATAGGTTGGCCGCACACGCTACTACTACGGCTGTTGGTGGAGCGATGGATTGAGCAGACATTTTGAACGCCCTACGGGAAAACGCACGAGCAAGTGACTGTATAAGCGACGATGACTCTTGTTCCATGACTAGAATGGGGGAATTTGGTTTGAAGTGTGGTTCGCTAGAACGGAGCGGTTTCGTGGGTGGGCAAGAAAGAATGATGGTCAATCAACTGCGTACTGGGACCGTCAGTCAACGTGCAATGGCGGATTCACTCAAGGAGAGATCTGAGCACATATGAACTTGTCCGGAACGACGATGATCCAACGACTAACTAACTAACTAGTAGAGTACTACCGATAATAGGAATGTTGGAGCCCTGTGCAAGCTTTGCTGCGCCTTTACGTAAAATAAAAAGCTGATAGGATTTCAAAAGGCGTAGAGAATTGACTTAACTGTACTCAGGTTACCTCATATGTGCTCCATCGTTCTCAACGAAGTGACACGTCGCCTGTCAAGAGTACGACTCATAGCACGTAACTCCGTAGCTTCAAACGATGATAACCGGAAATCTTCGAACAAAAATTCACTTTATAAACAAAAGACGCGAGTGGGATTGGAACATGCAACCTCTTGATCACAATACTAAATGTTTACCACTATGCCAGTGAGATTCCTGAATGGCTTAACTACTATGCCAGTAAGATTTCTGAATGGTTTCCTTACTAACTAGTTTCATTTGGTTGTTGTCCCCCCTGGCGATTGCCTTTGCCGCTTCAGTCGTGAACGATCGCACGACTGTTTTCAAACCGCAGTAGAGTATGATATGTTATGGTATAATGTGATCAAATCAGAGTGTACAAAGAGAGTTGTATGGTAGAGGAGGCTCTGTGATATGGTTACGAAGTGTGGTGAAGTGGATTACTTTATATAGACGATTCATTTTATATGTGATAATAGACAAGTTATATTTGTGACTATACGATTTATATTATAAGTGAGAATAGTGTATTCATATGTGCACTTTATCATAATATACTATTTATATTTTTTTGAGAACATACTATTTATAAGGGTATTTTATGATAGACCATTTATATTATCTACTGCAATAGACGGTTTATATATTTACGACAACAGACAATTTATATTATCTACGGTAATAGACGATTTATAGTATCTATGACAACAGGGCCTATACGATTTATATATTATTGTATCTATTACAATAGACAGTTTATATTATTTATGATAATAGACGTCTTCTATGGCCTATGCTAATAAACGATTTATAGATCTATAGACGATCTATAGTGTTATCTTCTGATAAGGGAAATTTTTTCTATAAGAAAAGATCATTTACGATACATAATGACAATAAATTATTT
Organism: Meghimatium bilineatum; assembly: GCA_034231615.1. Classification (NCBI taxonomy): domain Eukaryota; kingdom Metazoa; phylum Mollusca; class Gastropoda; order Stylommatophora; family Philomycidae; genus Meghimatium; species Meghimatium bilineatum. The sequence continues at coordinate 15,482,405 of CM067309.1, forward strand.
ATATTTTGTGATGAAAGAGTGAATTTATGAAAGAAGACTATATAACATTATTTTGTTTCTAATACTAGAAGAATAATATTGTTATTTTATGAAAATTGTACAAATAAAGGAATTTACATACATTTCAAATTAATTGTATTTTCTATATTGATTGGTCATATTTTTATTGTTTGGATAAACTAAGAGTATTACATGAGAGTTTTACATGAGAGTATTACATGAGAGTTTTACATGAGAGTATTACATGAGAGTTTTACATGAGAGTTTTACATGAAAGTTTTACATGAGAGTTTTACATGAGAGTATTACATGAGAGTTTTACATGAGAGTTTTACATGAGAGTATTACATGAGAGTTTTACATGAGAGTTTTACATGAGAGTTTTACATGAGAGTTTTACATGAGAGTTTTACATGAAAGTTTTACATGAGAGTTTTACATGAAAGTTTTACATGAGAGTTTTACATGAGAGTTTTACATGAGAGTTTTACATGAAAGTTTTACATGAGAGTTTTACATGAGAGTTTTACATGAGAGTTTTACATGAAAGTTTTACATGAGAGTTTTACACACTTTCATGGACAGTTTATATAAGTTAAGTCTACAATTGCTGACATTGGGGGCAGGATACTTTTAATTTAAAGACACGCGATAAGGTATGTTTGTTACGTATATGTGTGTTCCCAGTGGCGACCTACAGCTGTAAAACATGGAAAATAAATAAAACTACAGCTAAGAGAATATAAATAACCAAATGGTCGGAGGGTGTCCGACAAAGTGGAGGGTGCCGCAGTAACCGAACGAACAAATGGTAAAGCAAAATAAATTAAATTTGTTACTAGAAAAACGTACCGTACCTAGGAATAAAAATAAATATATAAAAAGTAAATAAAAAAGTAAATTAAAAGTAAATTTTAAAAACATGCAATAAAACTAAATAGGACAATTCTCAACGTGTCGGTCCAAATGGGACCTTTTTCAAGAGACTAACTTATAAATTAAACAATACTACACAAAATAGATGACTGAATTAACACAGAGACGTGACCCGGTAACAGTTGTGGAAACGCATCCAGTAAAAGAGAAAATGCGTGCTTTCATTATAAACAAACTGGAAAGTGGGAAATTAAAAGAATAGAGGCCTTTGAAATGAAGTGCTACTGAAGAGTCCTGAGAATACCAAGGACAGCAAGAAAGACCAACCAAGAAGTGCTAAGAAAAATCAACATTCAAGAAAGCTGGCTTTTAAACACCATATTAAGAAGGAAGTTAGGTTTTTTCGGCCATGTGAATAGACACGATCTCATGGAACGAGTGTTGTTGGATGGGCTGACTGTAGACAGTAGAGGCAGAGGCCGACCAAGACGTCGTTGGACAAGAAATACTCAGGAATGCATGCACATGTCGCTGGAGGAAGCGGGACAACTTGCCAGAGACCGCGGGGATTTCAGGAGATTCATAAAGAAGACTACGTTCTGGAAAGAATATGTCACATGACACACACACATGGATAAATATTTATCAAGAAAATACAAAACAAACGGTAGAAACTGTAAGAATCTACATTTCTTCACCAATCTTCATCCATGTTTTTAGAGCTGGGTGGTGGGGTCTTTATTGTGCTGTCGTTAATGTTGTTTTCAGGAATATTTGTTTTCTTTCCTTCTAATTTCACATATTTTTAATACACATCTCTACGGAAATACTTGTGTGCGCGTATACCATTGTTACCTTGGATGTCTCTGCGTTTTAAATGTCTACCGTCTAATACATTTGTGATAGTGTCTTAATTTTTATTGTTTGTTTAAAGCCCATATCATACTCTCTTGACGAAGTCCTCATGGATTAAACTGCATTGTATACTGTTAACCTATCTGTATTTGTCCATACATGTACTCAATTGTCTGATAGACTGTTATAAAAATATTCGGCTTAATGTTTTGAGTAAGTATAAATGTTATAGTTTTACAGCAGTCACGTTTGCGGTTGCATTTGTGGGTCTCACCAATAGCCACCTAGACAAATCACATATGTAACAGAAAACCTTAGTAGATGGCATGCCATTATATAGAGGCTAGTTAGTTAGTTAGTCGTCGGATCATCATCACTGCAAACTGGACACGTCCATAGTTGCTCCGATCTCTCCTTGAGTGTATCGACGTCAGCGCGATCCATTGCCCCATCGACCTGTGTCACAATCGCGCATGATGCCAGTTAATTCGCTCTTTCATTGCCTCAAACGCCCACATGTCCCAGCACGAAAATAAATGTAATCACTTTCAGGATCGCCTTTCTCAAGGCCTCAATCCACTGTTCGCGAACGAGACCCACTTGTACCTTCTTAATCATACTCATAGAGTCACTCAAGATGCAGACCTGCGTTACCTTCTGTGTGCGTAGCCCCTCAAATGCCCTGGTCACCACCATAGTCTCCATGGTCATACTACTCGTAGTGACCTCAAATGCACCACTCTCCTCCTTGATCGTTTATATAGAGGCTCTTTTATGGAAGCTTTGTAGCATGCTATCTATACAATTATAGACCCCCTCTGATTAGAAGGCTCTTTCAATAGGCTCCTGAAGTCTCCTGGGTATGAAAGAAAGCTCATAAAACCATCCCACTGCACATAGGAAGTAAGAGCTAATCGCTCGCAATTCTCAAACAAACAGCAGTCTCACTTATTGTCTAAAGGATAGCTGAGTCAATGTCCTACCATTGGTGTGGATATGATATGAATATGTCATCTGGGATGTCAAGTTCTCACATCTTCGAAGGTTTAAAACTAGTTATTTTATCTCTTAAACCTATGGTTCTCAACTTGGGTTATTTGGCCAGTCATCCGTCAAATATTCAGTCTCACATTGTACTTCGAGTTCTTTACAGAAACAAAGGATCACGCGGAAACGAACTACCGTGGAAAAATTGTTTATATGAGGTCATTTGCAGAATGACAACCTACAGTGCTATAACAATTGATAACCACAGGAATGGAAAACCCAAAGAAAATAAAACAACAAGAAAGGATAGAAGGAAAGAATACTTCCAAGAACTATGCAATTCAAACACCACAACGGAGTACATACCAATAGCTAATATAACGGACCCGGATAACGAAGAGCCTGAAATTCTATATCAGGAAATATAGGAAATCCTAAAACATAGCCATAGAAATAAATCTCCAGGAGAGGATGAGATACAAAACAAGACAATACGATCATGCGGAGAGACGAGGATCCGATGGTTGGCAAGATTATTCAGGATAGCATGGACGGAGAGAAAAGTTCCAACAGATTGGCAAAAGTCAATAATTCTTCCAATATGGAAACACAAAGGGAATAAAAAGGATGTGAATCATACAGAAGCATCTCCCTACTGATTCATATAGAAAAAAAATGTATACAAAGATCTTAGAGCAAATAATACGACACATAAAATATCAACAGAGCTCCATTCAATTTGATTTTAGAAGAGTGGATAGTTGCACCGACGCACTATTTACACTGAGACAACTAAGTGAAAAACTATTGAATACACAGTGGCGTAGCGATGGAGGGCGGAGGTGCGGACCGCCCCGGGCGGCATCATCGGGAAGGCGGCAAATTTATTTCCGTCCAGTCTTTCACAATCACTGACATATTTTTTTAATGCCACAAGGGCGGAAAATTATGATTCCGCCCCGGGCGCCATTGACCCTTCTACGCCACTGTGAATGCTATCAAGATATTTATATTTATATAATTTATAGACACTATATTTATAGACCAGGAAAAGGCATTTGATAGAGTAGATAAAAATACTCTCTGGGAAACATTAAAGAAGTACAGCATCAGTGGTCAGCGATTAGACAACATAAAAGCACAATACCAAAAGTGCATAAGTACAGCGAGAACAGCAGATGGAATGACCGAAACATTTGAAACTATATCAGGGGTCAGACAGGGCTCTATGCTTTCCCTTTTACCTTTTCAATATCTTTATGGATAGAATACTATCATGCGAGCAAGAGGTAGGCAGAGATACAAGTGGGAGAGTAACATTACACGATGGACAGGTTACAGTCTAGCAGAGTGCACCACCAAGACAAGAGACAGGAGATGTTGGAAATACGTTGCAGTCAACTTTCGTTGCGGAGACGGCACTTGATGATGATGATGGATAGAATAACGAAAGTTATTATTCTAAAAGAAGAAAATATAAACAATGCAGACAACCCAGTAGATGAAAACACAAGTGAAATCAATGAACTTCTGTTCACCGACGATCCAAGCCTGATATACAATGATGTAGAAAATATGCAAATCCACATTGATGCACTGTCAACAGCTTGTAAAAATAATAACATGAAAATGAATATAAAAATTTTTATAAGACAGAAGTTATGAAAATCAGCAAGTCATCAACAACGATAGATATTACAATAGACAATTCAGCAGCGAAACAAAGAAAATAATTCAAATATTTAGGGAGTGCCCCATCCCCCAGAAAATGGGAAACTGGACAGAGAAATAGAATCAATATGCCAGAAAGCAAACACAGTGACATATCCACTTTCACCATTACTACTGCATCCACAGATTAATATGGACATAAAGACTAATATCTACAATTTTCCCACCAACACTTTGTTACCAGTGTCAAACATGGTCATAACAACCTCGCAGCAGAGGAAAATCACCACCTGTAAGATAAAGTGTTTAAGAAAAGCAGCTATGACCACAAAACTAGAAAGAGTAAAAAACGACCATATCAGAAAAAGGGTAGGAATAATGTCTTGCAACGAATATATAGAATGTCAACAATAAAGTGGGTTGGTCAAACTATGAGAATGTCAAGAGATAAAGTGGGTTGGTCAAACTATGAGAATACCAAGAGATAAAGTGGGTTGGTCACACTATGAGAATGTCAAGAGATAAAGTGGGTTGGTCAAACTATGAGAATACCAAGAGATAAAGTGGGTTGGTCACACTATGAGAATGTCAAGAGATAAAGTGGGTTGGTCAAACTATGAGAAAGCCAAGAGATAAAGTGGGTTGGTCAAACTATGAGAATGCCAAGAGATAATGTGGGTTGGTCACACTATGAGAATGTCAACAATAAAGTGGGTTGGTCACACTATGAGAATGTCAACAATAAAGTGGGTTGGTCACACTATGAGAATGCCAAGAGATAAAGTGGGTTGGTCACACTATGAGAATGTCAACAATAAAGTGAGTTGGTCACACTATGAGAATGGACCCAAGACAATTACCACTGAGATCTTATAACAAATAATCAGCTGGATACATAGCAAAGGGAAGACCGAGAAAGGGAGGAATCGATAACATCATAACCACCTTCCACAAACACGGACTCAGTACGACTTAGGCATCACATCTGACATTGAACAGAAGCTTACAGCTCCCAACCCAACGCTTAACTGCAAGTTTGGGTGGTATCAACCAGCTTCCACGTGATGATAGACAATAGATTTGCAGAATATAAAGTTCTATCTTAACCATAGTTACCGCTCAACACTTTGAAAAGAACCCAGTTTCGAAAACACACAAAAATAAAAGTTCAGAAAATTCCACTTCTTATATATATATATATATATATATATATATATATATATAAGCACTACTTTTTTCTGAGGATATACACCGTGAATTATCTTGAAATTAACCAATGAGAAGGGAGAGTGATGATGAGGGATGAAGATGAACCAACCAAACAACGCGCAAGATCGCAACAGACCCCACCCCGGATCCAAAAGTGTCTCACGAAGCCACACGGTGTGACCACCCACCAACTCACCAACCCAAAGTGGCGAGTCGTCGTATCCCCAACCACCCCCTGATGACGGCCCAGACCGAACCAGTCACAAAGGAGTTCAACAGTAGGCAAGGAAGGGGTAAAGGGGAAGAGGGGAGCAACATGGAAGAAGAGGAGCAGGAGACGAAAAGTGGTAGGGGGTTATTGGTAGTATAGCTTATCGTTGATGCCATGGGGCTTCAGAGTGCCATGACTAAGAATCAGTCTATTCTCTAACGAGAAGCGTTGCCGGTCACTAGAATGGCAGGAGACCAAGCCAGAGACCTGAATGTTCATTCAGCACCATAATGACAGTTACTGTTAAAGTGAAGAGCCACCAGAGAGGAGTCATGTCACGCAAGTGTTCGGCGAACCTAGCGGCTAGAACTCTACCCGTTTCACTGATGTAGATCAGCTTGCATCGTTTGCAAGTAATAGCGAACACGATGTTGCGTGAGATACAAGATGGCAACGCTGTGAAACACTGACTTAGGAAATTGGATGGATAATGAGAAGAAGACGTACGGGCAGGTGAAACATGGGCGGTGGCAGGGGGAAATGCCATGAGGAGACCCAGCAGGGCGGAGGTGGGAGTGCACCAGGGTGTCACTTACGTTCCTATCCCTGCGAAAGACCACAAGGAGAGGGCAACTTTGGTAAGGGATGGAGAATGACGAGAGGTTGGAGAAATCGCGGAGAAGGATCTTGAGGGAAGGATGTTGTGAGGGTGGAATGTGAGTATCATTTTAGGGCGTGTGGAGTGTCGAGGAGGGGTGCACGATAAAGCATCGGCGGGAGATGTGGAGAACGCGGTGTAGATCAGAGAAAAGGACATCCTCCGGGTACAGACGGCGTCGGAAGAAGTCAAGCATCTCGTGGGCATGCTGATGGAAGTCGAATTCGTCCTGACAGAGACGGCGGAGGCGCAGCAGTTGAGAAAAGGAAAGGGAGTCGCGGCATAAACTGGTGTGAGAATCTGGCAAACAAGAACGGAACCGGATGTAGCAGATTCAACAATTTGTGAATAGAAATAAACAGCAGAGTCACTAAGGGATGAGTTGAACTTGTTGTCACGTATTACATTCTGCGATAATTTACTAGTCAAGTGTTACACAACTTTCGTATGGATCGGTTAATTTAAATGACAAATTGCTTCAGATTTGAGAACAGCCATCAGCGTTCATTAATGAGGTACATTGACCACAGAATAGGGTAAAATTAAAGTGTTAATAAGGCCTACGATTTTAATATTTATTTATTTATATTTATTATGAAAATGATATGTTGACTGTTGTCAGTGTTGTGAGTACTCGGTGCCCAGTAAGGCCATGCCCCTATGTATTTGATGCCTTTTGTTGAAGACATAGGGCGGCCTAGTAGGCTAAGATGTGAGATTTCTCGTTTGTTTGAAGATTAATGTTATGTTATGCATTTGTATTATAATATTATATATAATATATATATATATTTTTATTTACATGCCTAGACTATCGTCAGGTAAGCATGATGATGAATGTTGTTTTCCATTTTTTTTTTATAAATCAAAGGTAGAATAATTTAGGAATATGAGTAGGGCCTCTAAATCTATTAGTATGCCATAGGCTTATAGATTGATAATAAGTAATAGGGAGCCTATTATTAATAGCCTACTAGAATTATGAATACTTGAGACATCAGGTAGGCCTCTCTAATCCCTTTTTTTAAAGTTTAATAGGTCTAAGTCCTAGATAATAGATATTACTAAATTTACTATCACCATTATTTTTATTAGGGTTATATTTTGAATCTAGTCCTCAGTCTAGTGTAATAATTGTATAATTCATATCTGTATTATGATCCATAATTTTGCTAGGGCCTATAACGTTACAATTGTCAATATCGTATCATTCTTCTCTAAGAAAGAATATTTATTGTGTTTGCTATCTTATGCTAGTTTTTTTACACGCTTTTGGTAGGTAGAAAATATGGTAAATCTTGAGAATAGATTTTTATTGTGTTATAAGCAGCACAATGTTTACATTTTTAACTTGCTGATGTCATGGATTTCCCTGGAACAATCAACCATATTGATAGATGCAGTGACGTCACATCATTCTCTAGTTATCATCTGCCACCATCCTTTTTCTTTTTTTTTCTTTTCTGCATTAGCCGTAATTCTAGATACTAATTCTACCCTTATTGTAAATAATAATTCTTCTTCTTCTTTCTGTCCTCGTGTACTTTTCGGTGTTGAGGGTAGAGTGAGTGTACGGTCTTTTGCCCTTCTATTTGCCTCTTCCGCTGTTATATTTCCGAGTGTCTCTAATACACTATCTATCCACCTTTTACGAGGGCGTCCAATAGGTGACTGTTTCCGTATCGTTTGTTAAGTGTTTTTTGGATAATACTTTGCTCTTTCTGTCTGGTTATGTGGCCGTACCATTTAATTTGTTGTTTCTGGATGTATTGTATTGTTGACTTGATCCCTAATTGTTTCCTTAGTGCTTCATTCCTGATTTTATCTCTAATCGAACTAATATAAGCTAACTCCAATCATACGTCTCACACATTCCATTTCAATGGTGTTAATCTTATGTATTGTTCTAGAATCTAATATCCAAGTTTGACAGATAACACAACGTTGGTAACAAAAAATGGCGTTAAAAGGCGCTTTATTTGTTTCTGGTGTACTATCTTTGTTTCTTAGTAAAGGTGTTAATTGACCAATGACCTGACATGCTTTATTACATCTTGTGTTTATTTCTGCTTCTTGTTTATTGTCAAATAATAATTACAATACTAATTACTAACCTTAATCTTACTTGTTAACCCTGATCTTACTTCAATCTCAACGTGCAACATGCTGTGCATGCTCAATATAACATTTTTAAGGTTAGGTAACACCTTGAAACTAGAACAAAGGTCACAGTGAAGACCTAATCTCAAGATGCACCAAAAATACATGTTTTAAAAGCCACCAAATGAAGCATTAATACATTTGTTCGAAATGACTTAATTTGGAATGTTGACTATTTCACGTAACATTATGATAACATTGTTTAGGGACCTATAGTCTGACTGCTCCACATAACATTATGATAACATTGTTTAGGGGCCTATAGTCTGACTGCTCCACATAACATTATGATAACATTGTTTAGGGGCCTATAGTCTGACTGCTCCACATAACATTATGATAACATTGTTTAGGGGTCTGTAGTCTGACTACTCCACATAACATTATGATAATATTGTTTAGGGACCTATAGTCTGACTGCTTCACATAACATTATGATAACATTGTTTAGGGACCTATAGTCTGACTACTCCACATTATGATGGTTGACGCACACTCAGTTGTAACAGTGATGCCACTGTGGAATTACTGTCAAAAGAAAATTTAAAATATAATTTGGTATACAAATGTTGAATGTGTCTAAAGTTATCTTTTATGTTTAATTAAATAATTTAGTCTAATGAGATATGCAGATGACACTGTTCTTTTAGCAGAAAGTGAACATGGACTACAGTAGACTAATAGATCAAGTCAATAAATCAAGTAACGAATATGGACTGGATATAATATAAAGTTTTTTTAAAAACTATGATAATCAGCAATGACACAGAAGAACAAGAGCTAAACATAAACATACATGGCGAGAAACTACAACAAGTAAAACATTATCAGTACCTTGGACACATAGTCACAAATAATGGCAAATGTGAAACAGAGGTTAAAAGGAGAATAGAAATGGCTAAAAGTACCTTCAATGACATGAGGAAAATATTAACATCTAAATAAATTACAAACAAGTTAAAAATGAGAATTATAAAATGCTACATCTATTCTATATTAATGTATGGCTCAGAAAAATGGACACTAAACAATTAGAAGACATACTTGATGCCTTTCAGATGTAGGTATATTTATATGTTTATTTATATATTTATATGTATATTTTTATTTTTTATATAGAAAAATAGGGAGAACATCATGGAAAGAGAAGAAAACAAACAAAGAGGTTCTTAAAAACACTTAATATGAAGAAAATACTTATCATAGACATGTGTTTCTGTTTATTCGAATCAGTATGATATATTTTAGTGAGGTTACAGACTTTTTATGTTCACATTTGGTAATATGGTTACAAGGCTTTATAATCTGATGTTGCTGTCTTGAACAAATTTAGGACAAATGTTGATTTCACTTTTGACGCTGAGGCTTGAGATTGCCAGAGAGGCACCAGAGCTGAAATTTCTACGACCATACATCGGTAAGTTTGTGCATGGTTTTGTGTTCATCTAATTATGTTACTTGAGTTCGAGAATTGACAACAGCCGCATCCTAAAACACATACTGGTAACTATAACAGGGTGCAAGAAAATATGTTAGACGAAAACTACAATATAAAGATGTATGCAAGTTATCAATGGGTTCCTTTGTTATCTTCCCTACCAACTGGGAAAAACTTACAGAAGATCACGTTGCATGTTTGCATGAAGAACATTTCACATGAAGATCACTTAACATGAGGATAACTTCATTTGAAGATCAATTCACATGAATGGCGAACCTGTGTAGTAGTACTAGGGAGATTTGAGATCTCAATGCTGAGCAGAGCGGAAGAACAACGGCTCAGGTGCGAGCAGTAGTCCAGCATTGTAATATTCCCATGCTTCTGTAACAGGACCAACTTGTTCATGGATCAACAATCTTAGCTACAAGAAGCCCTGCTTGATTCATGCCCAATCATAGTAGTTAATACAAACTTGTTTCAAACCATCTCTTAACCTTTAACATGGCCAATAAAAAATGACATAAACCCCCTCCCCCCGTAGCCGGATTCTTTTTGACAATTTTTTGGTGTGTATTAGGAGAATGCAATAACTTTTCTGTTATTATAGATTTTTATATATATTATGTATATATTTTTTAAGCTAAATAAAGAATCAAATAACTGAGTATAATGATGTAAGTTTTGTTAGTGTATGTGTGATATGTGAGATAACAGTGAAGAGGAAAACTGAACATTGAAAATACATTTTAAATGACTAACTCGTGTGTTCTTGTCCCAACAATGTATTCCTTAAAGAAATGATGCTAAATGCCTAGGCGTATCATATTTCAGATGTTATTTCATAACTAAACATTTTTAATTGCAGCGACATCTCTGGAAAGTCATTGGAAAACTGGCATAAAATCGTATGCTTCTGTTGCTAGAGGATCTACTGCACAGCGAGATCTCAAGGTTTCACGATCTTCTTCTTTTAAAGAGTCTGGAAAAGGGGAGATTTATCAACGTCGAGAGAGAATTTCTAGTCTCAGTGAGAGCCAATCACACAATTATCAGCAGATAACGGATTTCTCACGGGACAAGTTAGTGATTTTGACAGATCAAGCTGGTGAAGAACTTTTGGGTTCAGACGTTAGACATAGGGAACCAGCAACTAATGCAGCTTGCAGGGGTCAACGCAAACTCAAGGATATTCATATAGAGCTTATTGAGGATCAGAGTAAGACATTCTCCTGTTTTGTAAGATCTGTTTGTGGTTGAAGTCTAATTTATTTTTAGTATGTAGAATTTTGGTAATTAATATTAATTCAGGACATAATCGTCTTCTTATATGTTTGTTCTCAAACTCCTGCAGATTAGCAGAATGTAGTCTGAAGAATGGAATGCAATGTGTAATTTTTTACAGCTTTTCTGCTATTGGAACTGGGCTCTTGAAATGAGGCATTGCCATAAATGAACAGTACTGTGGGTTTAGGAGAATGTTTGTCAATCAAGATACACTCAAGTGAAAATTGGAACAACTGGACATGTCCAGAGTGCAATGGTGATGATCTGACAACAAACTCACTATTTTGTTACTGCCAACAGCTTTAAAAAGATTAGGGTTAGAGCATAGGTTCCCAAAGTGTTCTATATGGACCCCTAAGGGTAGATTTTGACTTGAAGTGGAGCCATATCAGTGAGAATAAAAACTGAGGGTGCATGAGATGTGCTAATTTCAATAAAGATATGAATAAAAATTGTACTTGTTCTCTTTTTTACAATTGCTCACACTATAGAAACCCGATCAAAGTGAACAGCGCAGTGTCATCTGTAAAAAAAACAAGATTATATGTCATGTGACGTATTTTCTCCAGAAAGTTGTCTTCCCAATGAGCTCCCTTCTCTGTCTTGTGCCATGCAGCCTGCATTTTCCAACGATGTATTCATATTATCCTTAATGTCATCAGTCCATCATCATCATGGTCTGCCCTCTCTCCTTTGCCCAGGCACTCTGCCCTCCATTATTTGTCTTTCTAAACAGTTGTGTCTCTTTATATGACCAAACAGGTGTAGTTTTCTTTTTGTTATTGTGTTTATAATCCACGACAATGATGGACCACTGAAATAAAAGAGGCGACAAATTCCACAATATACTCAGCACACAAGAAGGCTGTCTCCAGAAAACTCTTCTACCCCTGACGCTGAAAGGCAACAAAGTGTTTAGTGAATAGATAGATAGAGTCTATAGTAATCAACACTCTGGCATCTTCAATGTGTTTATAATATCTGAGTTTCTTATTTTTTCCTTCCATGATATTCTAAGTATCTTTCTGTAGCATTTCATTTCAAAGGCGTTGATCTTCTTTGCCGCTGTTTTACTTAGAGTCCATGTTTCACAGCTGTATGTTGCAACCGGGAAAAATGCAAATAGCAATATTAGGTCTATGGAAACCAAAACATCGGCAAGGAGTCTATGGGTGAAACAAGCTTGAGATTCACTGGGTTAGAGTTAGGAGAAGAAGATATAAACTATCATCATACTTGAGTTATTATAAAGTAGAATTTCTGTATTTATACTACAGCAAATGGAGAAATATTGTTATAATTATCTCGTATATTGTTATGTCTGACAGCTTTTAGAAGCCTGTTAATGGCTTCAAGTTCAGAAAGGCAAAGCCTCAACCGACAAGAAGAGGAGCCATCGACCAGTCGCGGTGTCTGTCATTCACACCCTCAGAAGGAACAATACACAGAGGTAAATCATGGTACCACAAGCGGTTGTACATAAATTTCATTGTCAATGTTTTGACAATTTTTACCCCCTCCCCCCTTATCACGAACTCAGGAAACAACATGCTTAATTATGCCCCAAAAGCATTATTCTCATCCCCCCCCCCCTCCTCACATTTTTCTGCAGAAAAAGGATTAAAAAGCTATATATGTAAACTATATATATGCTTTATAATAATGTTTTAATTTCAAACAATTTAATTGGGGGTAAAAAAGGTATTGTTGATGTCCACTTTTGTGAAGCCTTCGTTCTTCCTCTTGTCATCGACTGTCAAACTTTTTCAGATGGGGACACCCCCAGCCCTGCCCCCCACAAACATAACTCTTTACAGATAACTATTTTGACTAACTGTAGCATTAGAGATTATAATTCATTGAAAGGAAGATTTCATTAACCCCTTTGTTCCAACATTCCAAAATGTTGTGCTATACGTAAATAATTGTGTCCTCCATTGGACCAAAATAATGGGATTTTGATATCAGAAAACTGTACCTCATATCTGTCAAAACATTGTTGATGACAAGGAGCATGTATTGCATTGTGGGAAAAGTTTCTCGAAATGGCGTACATGTGTTTATTATATTTCGTGATTGTTAATTGTCTTCAAAATGAAGCAGTGTAAAAGAAATCAGAGATATTTCTGCCAGTGACACAATATACTTCATACTCTCCTGTTCAGATCGCATAAATAAATTTGTGGTGATTATTTGAGAGAGTAATTAGGTGAAGAAAAAGGGATATTTCTGCTCTAAAAGTCTAACAACAGAACAAGCTTTTGAACTTGTGCTAGGTGATTCAAAGAATTATGAATTTGCTTTCTATCTATCTGTCTATTTTCTGCTTTGCCGTAAGGGCGTCACAGGATTGAGTGACAATCGGGTTTTCAAGCTATGGTACGTTTGGTAGCTTGATCTGCAGTAATATTGTGTTGTCTCAGAATTTTTGTAACTCCTTCAATCCACCTTCTTCTTTGTTTTTCTCTGCCTCATGCTGTTTACATTTTCATGTCATATGTTCTTGCTGCTGGCCAATAAGGGTTCATTCTCATTAACTGGCTGAACCATTTCTTTCTGTCTTGAATTCGATTTAGATGGTAAATATTCAGAAAATTATATTAAATTTATTCTGTCAATTATTTTAGTGATGAAATCAGTTAATTAGTTTGACTTCTTCTTCTTTCCTCCCTCCCTCTTTTACCCTTTACGGGTGTCGAGGGAGATACAATGTTCTTGTTCTCGCTTTTCTGACATCTTCAGATAATGGTATTTGGTGTTCGTGTAATGTCTCTTTGATGTTGTTGATCCAGCGTACTCTAGGTCTACCTTGGCTCTTCTTTCTGCTTCATTAATTTGACTAATGATCAATATATGTGGCCACATTTAGGATTTAGGTCTTGAGTTAAAGTCCTCTGATGCTGCTGTCTTGAGTTAAATTCTTCTGATGCTATTTGATATGGCTAAAATATTGTAATTTCCTAGAGTTGACATTGCTGTTGAGCCAGTTTTCTTTTACTTTCAATTCATTCAGAATGTGTCTATTGGTGATCTATTGGTATTCTGAGGATTAACATTTTGTTTAAATTGCTGCAATTTATTTTTTCACCTTATTGGTGATTGCCCATGATTCACATCCATATATTGCTGCTGGGGATATGCAGGCTCTAAGGAAAGTTAGTTTTATTGTTTTTTTGCAGCCAAGTTATATGTTTTTTTAATATATTATTAGTTTATTTGATGCAATAGCCAACCTCAGCCTGACTTCTTCATAGCAATTCCCATTGCTACTTATAAGAGTTTGGTAGCGTATCCTATTCAGGACGTAGCCATCAACCCAAAAATATTTTTGCTGTAGTGATTTTCTATGCAATATAATTACATTCAGTAGTTAGCCGTGCTTTCTGAATGGTCCGGATGCCCAATTTCCTGTGGCAGGATTTGAATGTGTCACAGTCGGACAGAGATTAGTTGATTTGATGCAATGGCCAACCTCCACCTGACTTCTTCATTGCTGACTCCATTGCTGCTTATAAGAGAATATAAGATTATAAGATCTCTTATAAGATTATAAGAGAGATATTCAATACTAGTGACTTGCTCTAGCTTGCTGCTTATAGGCCCTATATGTAATATATTATTTCCTTGTGCGTTGTATACTTGGGAAGTTTATATGACAAGAAAGAAGTGTGCACACAATCTAGGATTATAGCATTGCTTTGTTCATAAAATTTCAGGATGTTGATTATCACAAGGCTCATGAAACACAATCAGACCAAGATGGATGGTCTTCCCATGGGGCCTCAGCTAATCACAGTGGATCAGTCCGAATGAAGAGTCACAGTCCAACATCTAAAATGCCAACAACTATCAGTTTCCATAGTGGGAACCCATGCGTTGAGCTGACTAAAGGATTACTGCATATTTACAAAGACAGGTGAGACATTCATGTTGAGGAAATGGTAAATGTCTAAAGTTCTCATGAAGAGCGCTATAGACTAGTTGATAGTGAGCTTGCTTACTATCACTGGGTTACAGCTTGCCTAGTTCAAAACCATGTCCTGAACCCAAAAAAATAATCTGGGTCATGATTGGTTGCCTGGCGCAACCGGTTCTCCATTCAGCCCAGCTGTAAATGGGTACCTGAAACATGTGTTGGTGGAAGTAAAAACAGCAAGGAAGGGAACTAGCAACCCCACCTAATAGTTGTTACAAATGAATGCATGAAGAGTTATCTTCATCCCCAATGGCAAGTTGCTGCCATGGGACCTTTTTTTAAAATGTCTTCTTTGAAACTATTGAGACAGGGAATATGGTGCTAAACCCCTATTTTTGGGAGTACTAAAATACCAACACTAAAGACCACATATGTTTGTTGTTCGTCCATCACAAATGATGATGACCATTTGTTACATCCACTTTTGAAAATTCAATTTTAGTTATGTCCTTGATTATGAGTTCGTAGATGGCTAATGAGCCCTATTCGAGCTGTAAATGTCCTTGGACAGTTTGGACATGGAATAACGACTGTAGACGGATCTTGGTCTATCCGTGACTTTCTAGCTGCTCTCCGCTGTTGAGCTGCTGCTTTTCTTTTCACAAGATGATGCGCTATTTTTTATTTTAGAACGCCATGTAGATCTATTTTATGCAAGTTCTTCCCATGTATCGTGGTCTATTTCAAAGGCTTTCAGTGAGTCCTTTAACGAGTCCTTGTATCGCTTCCTTTGGCCACCTTAAGATCGTATACCCTTATCTAGCTCACCATAGAGAAGTATCTTTGGCAGACAATGGTCTGGCATATGCACCAAATGACCTGCCCAACGAATCTGTGTCTGCATCAGGATCGTGTCAATGCTTGGGATATATACCACATATGTATAGACTATCACACAAGCCACCTTTATTTTGCAAGATAAGTTTTGGTATCATCAATCTATTGCAGTACTAATTTAGTTATTTTTTTCTTGATGGTTTAGAGATGTTGTGCCAGATGTTGTGGATGACTTTGTCTTGTTTTAATATTTCAGATTTCTTGTACAATTTATTTTAGATAACTAAAGATATGAGAGCAGTTCCAGGGTCAATTCTGAATGTTCCTCTAACACTGTGGTTCACAGCTTCTGTCCATGTACCCCTTTTGAGATAGTTTCTCTTTTGTGGCCCCCTAGGAGAGTTTTACAAAAGAAATTTTTACTTTCTTAAAGACATGTATATTTGTATTCTGCGTTCAGTCTAAACTTCCACTGGATCTCTCTTGTAGCAGGATAAAAGTCCTACTAGATTTCAAGTTTTAGTCCAGAGATTGTAAATGTGTTGTATCACCGTTTTATTTGCACCAATGGCTTGACACATCTGTCTTTGGCAGTGCTATATGTTTGATTAAACATATTTCAGACACCCCCCCCCCCCCCTTCCTTTTCAGGTCTTTGGTTTCCAATCATTTCAATTTTTTTTCTTTTGACCAATATAGAAATTACTGTGGGTCCCCAATGAGGGAACAAAAATTTTGACCTACTGCCCTAACTTACATACTCAAGGAGTCAAGTTTTACCTGGGTAGATAAAGGAATCAACAGTGCCTGGCATTAGCACAGTAAGAACAGATATTTGTTGATCAATGTTCATGAACCCCTTGCCAGCTAGCATTGCACATAATGTTGATGAATGTTTTCATAATTTTTCAATTATTCATGACATAATTAAAGTTCCTTTCCTTCACATCCCAGGTACTGTATGGAATACGTGACCATATGGTGCATAGTTTTACTGCTCTCACACTCACTAAACTTGACATCCCAGGTACTGTGTGGCATATGTGACCATATGGTGCCTAGTTTTACTGCTCTCACACTCACTAAACTTGACATCCCAGGTACTGTATGGCATACGTGACCATATGGTGCATAGTTTTACTGCTCTCACACTCACTAAACTTGACATCCCAGGTACTGTATGGCATACGTGACCATATGGTGCATAGTTTTACTGCTCTCACACTCACTAAACTTGACATCCCAGGTACTGTATGGCATATGTGACCATATGGTGCCTAGTTTTACTGCTGTCTCTCACTCACTCAACTTGATATCTTAGGTTCTGTAATAACTGCATCACTTGTCAGCAGACCATACACTTTGGTTCAGGGTCACCCGTTTGCCATAAAAGAACTTCAGTCATTAACCAAGACACAAGGAAATTGATAACAGGGCTAATACTCTGATAAGGTCGAGGTAACAGGGCTAATACTCTGATCTTCTTCTCGTTCGCAGTTTGACATGTCTACACAGCAAGTCCTGTTTTCTTAATAAATGTTGCTGTATTTGAAATCTCCTCAGTGCTCCCATACATCTTTCTGTGGATATCCATCTCTGTGGGCCAGTGTTCTTCCCTTAACTGGTTTAGTGTATTGCAGTCTTGCAGGATATGTTCAGTGGTCTGTGCTGCTTGCCCACAAGGGCACAGTGGTGATGGGACCAATCTTAGCCTATTTAAGTGGCTGTTTAATCTGTTGTGTCCTGTTCTGAGGCGGAAGATAATAATCTGCTCTGCTCTGTCGAGATAGTGGTAATTGTCTTTTGGGTGTATGACTTTTATGAGGGTCTTCTTTTCTTGGTAGGTGATTTCTTGGTCTTTTTGTTCCTGTGTTGCTCAATGCTCTGATACGGTTGAGGTAAAAGGGCTAATGCTCTGATAAGGTTGAGGTAAAAGGGCTAATGCTCTGATACGGTTGAGGTAAAAGGGCTAATGCTCTGATAAGGCTGAGGTAAAAGGGCTAATGCTCTGATACGGTTGAGGTAAAAGGGCTAATGCTCTGATAAGGTTGAGGTAAAAGGGCTAATGCTCTGATACGGTTGAGGTAAAAGGGCTAATGCTCTGATAAGGTTGAGGTAAAAGGGCTAATGCTCTGATAAGGTTGAGGTAAAAGGGCTAATGCTCTGATAAGGTTGAGGAATGGGTGATATTGATATAGAGTATGTACTAAGGGCAACTTGTCCGTTTCTGAGCAGCCATAGAAATGATAACTGAGCACTTATGGTAAAAATGGGAGCTATTGTGCTAATTATTCTTCACCATTCATTCTTAAACCTGAAGATTAGCATGATGTAGTCCATATAACAGATTGCATGGTTTACAGCTTAGCTGCGATATCTGCTCCTTTCGACCTGACACTTCCGATTTCAGTATGGCTTCTAGATCATTGTGACCCAGTATAGGATGGGACAGGAAACTCCATCCCAAAACCTACTTTAGTTGTCTCATATGACATGCATGAAATGCAGTGTTGCTGTTCATTGTTCACCTTTGCCCCAGCAACAAACAGGCAGGTGCTAATTGACTTATGAATCCAATAACTTTCTGACATTCATTTAAAAGTATTAAGATATATGTAATTGTTTTCTTCATACAGCCAGATGACAACATTGGACAAAGGGGTGACTCGGAGTGAGATGCTGTGCATGCTAGGAGTTCCTGCTTCCTACACCATCCATGACTTGATTAAGTTCATTGCTCCCATGGGGTAATTGTCTCTTGTATTGTTTGCTCCCATGGGGTAATTGTCTCTTGTTTGCTCCCATGGGGTAATTGTCTCTTGTTTGCTCCCATGGGGTAATTGTCTCTTGTTTTGTTTGCTTCTATCTTTAGAATGATAAATTATAGGTGAATAATAACAAGATAACTCTGAAAGTTTGAAATGTGCCCTTGTGTTGCTGGGCCCAAAAGGGGAGCAAAGAATAGTGACACTGTTACCTGCCATGCACATTGTAAGAGGTGACGAAGAAGGTTTCGGAGGTGGAGTTGGCTGTCCCATGCCATAGATATTTAAAGTGGCACAGAAGCTAAGTGAAAGTCAGATGTGTCCCGGCTGAAATTTTCAGATATCTCAGCCAAGCTGTCAACCAATGACACAACACATTCTGTTCTCTGAACTACACCCTGCTAATCTTCAGGATTTTGAGAACAAACACAGAAGAAGAAGGAATTGTAAATTAAAGGAGATGATGATAGAATCCACATTGAGAATGAGTTAGCCACTCTTGTTTCCTGTGCCAGATGATCGTCTTACTTTCAGCTCCAGATTGAGTTTCTCTGACATTATTATGTTTATATGGGATTTTTTTTGGTGAAGATTTTTGCAAGTCCCACAATACTGTTTGGTGAAATGTGAATGTATATTGTAATTACGCACACTAGAAGTCTTCTGTTCCAGAGAGAGGTTTGTTTTTTGGGCGATCTTCAGGCATGCTTCAGATAAACAGGTTGATTTTTCTACCAATCAAGGACTGTCTGTAGATTTTGAAATGGAATAACCAAACAACAAAGCCACCCCGATTATCCATTGTCTGGATTGAAAGTAGATTATTCCACACTAAAGACAGCCACATTTAATCAATGCCTGGATTGAAAGTAGATTATTCCACACTAAAGACAGCCACATTTAATCAATGCCTGGATTGAAAGTAGATTATTCCACACTAAAGACAGCCACATTTAATCAATGCCTGGATTGAAAGTAGATTATTCCACACTAAAGACAGCCACATTTAATCAATGCCTGGATTGAAAGTAGATTATTCCACACTAAAGACAGCCACATTTAATCAATGCCTGGATTGAAAGTAGATTATTCCACACTAAAGACAGCCACATTTAATCAATGCCTGGATTGAAAGTAGATTATTCCACACTAAAGACAGCCACATTTAATCAATGCCTGGATTGAAAGTAGATTATTCCACACTAAAGACAGCCACATTTAATCAATGCCTGGATTGAAAGTAGATTATTCCACACTAAAGACAGCCACATTTAATCAATGCCTGGATTGAAAGTAGATTATTCCACACTAAAGACAGCCACATTTAATCAATGCCTGGATTGAAAGTAGATTATTCCACACTAAAGACAGCCACATTTAATCAATGCCTGGATTGAAAGTAGATTATTCCACACTAAAGACAGCCACATTTAATCAATGCCTGGATTGAAAGTAGATTATTCCACACTAAAGACAGCCACATTTAATCAATGCCTGGATTAAAAGTAGATTATTCCACACTAAAGACAGCCACATTTAATCAATGCCTGGATTGAAAGTAGATTATTCCACACTAAAGACAGCCACATTTAATCAATGCCTGGATTAAAAGTAGACTACTGCACAATAATCACAGCCATACTCAACAGAAGTACCCATCTTCTTTCTCTTCTTCGTCGTACGCCTTGCGGCGGACCCTCTGAAAGCATTCCGCTGACCGTCCTGAGAAGGATGTATGAGGGTGATCTGCGTTGTGTCATGTTTTACAGCAAGCTGCGTTATCTGCGCCTTTCGACCTGACACATCCGTCTTCAGCCAGCATTTTTTTGGTGCCGGGTTGGCATTCCCGTATCTTCGATCCCTAGTACTTGGCCAGGCTACAGCAGGATTGCTGCACTCCTGTTTCCAGGCCCACTGCGTGGAAGTGTACTGAGGGTCTTGGCCAGCTGTGGTTCGCTGACCCTTATGTTCGACCAGCTATGTAGCGCCGGCCTGTGCACTCTGGTGTGCATGGCATCTCTGGGCCCAAGTACCCATCTGTAGCTTACTGAACAGACCATTTTCTCATTGTTCAGACCTGCCTGCAAAAAGTCTGACAATCATGATATTTCCATTGAGTTTGTAATAAGTAGAGGAAGAACTAAAGAAATGGAGATGGATGGTTGTTTGGTTCGTTGCTGATCCAGCAGTCCATGGGCTCATGCTCTTTGACCCATTTTGTTGGGAAGTCTGTGGATTTTAGATCCACTCTGTTCAGAGCCAGAAAATAACTATCACACCACCAGTAAGGTATGTTTCTACGTATGTACTGCTCCAAGCCACTGCAGCCAAGATAGGGTTCACTATGCTCATTTCCTGTCACCAATTGCCTACTGGTTATTCCCAATTTCTCTATTGCTCCAGGCATGCAACCAAATATTCAAGTCACAAGGATTGTCATATCCTGTGCCTCTATGATGGGCCTCAGCCATAGGAAAAACAGTACAGTCAATTTCCCCCTCCCCAATGCTGCACAGTACAATCTCTGGTTCCCTCCCAACCACATAGGGTTTATGCATATATAAAAATAACAAAGCATGAAACACAATACAACAAAATAAAAACATGAAAAGTATATTTGTATAGATGACATGCTATGAAGCTTCTATAAGAAGAGAACCTCAGTATGACAGCATGTCATCTACTAAGGTTTTCTGTTACATGGGTGGATTGTCTAGTGGGCCATTGGTGAGACCCACAGACACAAATGCACGCAGATGGAGATGAATAGTGCATACATTAAGAGGACCAATGGAAAGCATTGTAAGACAGGTACTGTTCTGAAACCCACAGGGAAAGAAGAAAAAGAGAAGAACACAAAAAAATATTTGGAGGAATAAATTTGATGCAGAGACACAAAAGCTTGTACATGGAAAGAGCTGGAAACGATAGTTAAAGATAGGCCAAGGTGGCGGAGGATTTGTTGATACCTATACTCCTCAGGAAGCTAAAATATGTATAGATTGATAGACTTATTCAAAATCCATTTTGTTTTCATATCTGACTGTTGTTATCTATCTCTCTCTCTGCAGCGACTGTGTATCCTACATGCAGGTTTTGAGGGATGCCTTTCCTAATCAGTACATGTTACTTATTAAGTTCAGAGATCAAGTGAGTTTTCTTTAGAATGTGAAAGTTAGTTAATTAGTTGACAGATCATTATCATGACAGATCACTCTGGACACATCCACCGGTACTCTCATCACATATTTATTATTTCCTTCAGCATATGGTAACTCAACATTCCTCTTCTGTGTTGCTTGATAACTCTTCTTATTATTTCTATTTGTCGCTTGTTTCTTGCAACACCATGATTCACTCCCAAGTCCTACATTGTAAACATAGTTATACAGAAGAAGAAATTCATCCCATATCTTCCAACTAGTCTAACTCGTTGATTGCATTCAAAATATCAGTATGGTCCATTGAACCACCACTAGTCATTGTGGTCAGTCTGGTAATTCTGTCCGCTCTTTTATTTTCCCTATCACCTACATGTCCAAGCACAAAATTGATGAAGGTAAACTCTTCAACACAAACTTTGTCCTTGACTGCAGCCGCTGATGGCGTATATCTTAATCTTTCAAAGCTGACTCATAGAATTAGTCAGAAAAACAGAAACCTTTAGACGTGGATGTGGACACTGAGTCTCCAGTCATTTCATTAAGAGAAACTTTAATCAATTCTGATGCTTAATTCAAGCAAAACTCAACACAATCAAGGTGACATATCTGGCCTTGGAACAAAAACTGAGGCTCCCACCCCTATGCTTAACAGCAAATGTGGATAATATAAACCATAATTCTTCCCATAATTGAAACATGAGTGGTCCTGGGTTCATTCCCCAGTTGAGGCGGAAATGATTCTCAGATCACAATGGCTCCCAGGTCGACCCAGCCGTAAATGGGTACCGGATTATCCGGGAAGTAAAGACTGCGAGGGAGAGGAGATGGCTACCGCCCTCATTTGCAGAGCCTCTGAAATGCAAGATCGCTAACATCTCACACCCCTACAGCATTAATAAATGCTATGGGTTACTTTACTTTTTTAAATAATATAAACCATCATCCACCTGGGAAAAGACAATAGACATTGCAAGAAAAACATGGAACAGCGTAATGAAGTTGAGCTAATCACTGGAAACACATAACACACACAAACCAACATTTCGACCAAAAGGCCTTTATCATAACATAATGCCATTTATCAAGGCCTTATGCGCAACAAAAAATGATGAGCAAGAAAATTGACGTTCACATGCAGAGCAATTAAATATTGCTGTTCTTGCAATCCTTTATTTTATTGTGTATGTAGTCTTCATAAAGGACTTTTGGTAGAAACATTGATTTGTATGTGTTAATATGTGTGTTTCAAATGATTAGCAAAACTTCATTACCCTGTTTCAGGCTTTGCCTATTGAATTTAAGTTTAGCTGCAGTGAGTACATATTATCAATCTCAATGCAAGCAATAGTACTTCTTTGTGTGTTTCGTTTTATACATATTCCAGAGAATATTATTACTTATTAAACAAATCTGGTGATCTCTAGTGTTGAGTTGTGATAGCAGTCTTGTCCATGAGTTGCTGAAACTATAAGGTGGGGGAGAAAATAGCAATGCTGTCATATGCCATATATGTCCTAAAGGGTGGCTAAGAAGTTTTGGCTTGTCTTATCCCTGAGCTATATCTCTATAAAATTTGTGATCATACCATCCTACGAGAGGGGAAAGGTTTAAGGACAAGAGAAGGTTAGCGCTATACATGAAGAATAAACATGAAGAGGTTTACAAGTAATATACCAGCACGACAAGAGACAGAACATTTATGTTCATTTCAGCAGATTTTATTTGGAAGATGGCACTTGAACTTAAGAAATATGTGAAGATTAAAGTCAAAAGATGCAGAGGACTGACTTAATGCGCTCAGGTTTCTCTATATGTGGACAATATATATATATGTGGACAATGGCATAGTACAAGCTAATTAGTTGTAGCTCATTGTAATAGTTGTCAATGAGGTACTGATGTTATTATTTTATCTATCCATTGTAGACTTCTGCAGATGATTTTTACTCATATTTCAACAATCGGCCATTCAACTCTATTGAACCAGATATATGCCACCTGGTCTATGTGGCCAAGATTGAGATCATCAATGAATCTGAGGTCTGTACGAGCGTATATATTTATTTGTTGTATAAAATGTGTGCATTTTTTTTTAGTTCTGTTCATGTGATTTCACTTTCTCTTCTACAGTTGTGGTATGGTTTCCACACACTTCTCTTTCTCTGCCTGTTTCCAGTCTAGTGTGCATTTGTTTACATTATGATATCTGTTCATATCTGGCTTTTGGCTAGGACAAATACAATAGCCAGCATAGCTAGCTGCCCCAGGCATCCCTGTAATCATAGCCCAGATCTTGGTTGCTGTGGACATCTCTTACACGAAAGGATGTTTGGCAACGGGAACTGAAGCTTATCACTCCCAATTCTGCATGTTTCCGAAAGGTATAAAAACCACACAATTATAAAGTTTAAATCCACTAGGAGACTTCTCAAAGCATTGCACATTCCACACAATGAGACATCCCACACTAAGAAACAACTAAAAAGGGACTTGGGAGTGGAGTTGGCTGTCTCAGCCAATGGAGGGTAAAATTGATCCTAGCCTTGCTGAAGTCAGATGTGTCAGGCAAAAAGGTGCAGCTAAGGATGTAAATCATGACGAGCAACTTCCTGTGTTCAGGACTAAAATCCTGTTAATATGTAGAAGTTTGAGAACAAATGCAAGAAGAGGAACAGGAATATATTATATTTCTTAATTCTGCATTATTTTTCTGTTATATTTCTTAATTCTGCATTATTTTTCTGTTATAGTTCTTAATTCTGCATTATTTTGTTGTATATTTTACCTTAGTTATGTTAGTATTGTGTCTATTCTATCTATTCGCTGAATTTTTTTCAAATGCATTTTTTGTTGTTGTATATTTTATCTTAGTTATGTTAGTATTATTCTAGCTATTCGCTGAATTTTTTTCTAATGCATTATTTTTTGGTTGTATATTTTACCTTAGTTATGTTAGTATTGTATAATTAGGGTGGTCATAAACTTTGTTATGCCTGAAGATCTATCCAGTGTTTTTTTTCCGACTTTTGGAGGTCATAATCTGTTGTGTCTAAAGATCTCACAGTGGTCTTCCTGACTGTGCGAGGTCATAAACTCTTATGCCTGAAGATTTCACCAGTATTTTTTCAGACTGTGAGAAGTCATAATCTGTTGTACTTGAAGAATTTCAACAGTGGTCTTCCCAACTGTACAACTGGAAAACCTCTAGTATATAATATTCTTATATAGTGAGACTTTCCTCTTGTGTAATTCTCATAGCACTTCATCTAATTATATTTGTACCCCCTCTGAGTAGGTAGCTTCTTCTAAAAGCATTGCGCAGAGAGATGGAGTCTTGTGGGTATAAAATAAAACTCTTGACAAACCTCCCAATTGCACAAATGGATATTACAGCTCTATTGCTCATAATCGTCAGGTATCTAAACAAACAATGCTAATGTTCATTTAAAAAAAAATTTCATTACTTGTATTTTCAGGGAGGGAGCCTACCTCTTTTAGACATGACAGAGCTACCAAATTGTCCAGTTTGCCTAGAGAGAATGGTAAGATTATCTTATTGTCTAGAGAGAATAGTAAATATTATCTTATTGAAAGAAAATAATGGCATTTTCATCATATTCTCATTCCTGATTATTAATCAATCAATAACGTAATAGTTCTGATTATTAATCAATCAATAACGTAATAGTTCTGATTATTAATCAATCAATAACGTAATAGTTCTGATTATTAATCAATGAATAACGTAATAGTTCTGATTATTAATCAATCAATAACGTAATAGTTCTGATAATTAATCAATCAATAATGTAATAGTTCTGATTATTAATCAATCAATAACGTAATAATTCACATGGATGGAGATCTATAGCCTCCACATGTGACAACTATTGCCATTCGTTAGGCAAGTGAAGAAAAATTAAAGAAGTATTAGTGCTAGTCTCAGATTAACCATTATCATTATTTTTCTAGACTATTACTTTTTTTGTCATGGGGCGTATTCCTTCCAGAACGTTGTCTTCCCAATGAATTCTCTGAACCCCTCTCTGTTTTTGGCAATGCGGCTTGCATTTTCCAACGGTGTATTTATGTTATCTTTAATGTTGTCAGTACATCTTTTTCTTGGTTTGCCCTTTCTCCTCTTCCCGGGTACTCTGCCCTCCATTATTTGTCTTTCTAAACAGTTATGTCTCTTTATATGACCAATTAGGTGTAGTTTTGTTATTGTGTTTAGTAACCAACAATGTGGAATCTTCAATGTGTTTATTATATCTGAGTTTCTCTTTTTTCCTTCCATGATATTCTAAGTATCTTTCTGTAGCATTTCATCTCAAAGGCATTTATCTTTTTCGCCGCTGTAATATATATATATATATATATATATATATATATATTTATATATATATATATATATATGGCACATGTGTTTTGGGGCTTGAAAGAGCAGCAAAGTGTAGCAATATTGAGATCTACCATGCATGTCATAAGAGGCGACTAAAGAGATTTTATGGGTGGGATGGGCTGCCTCGTCCTATAGAGGGTCAAAGTAACCAGAAAACCTTGCTAAAGTATCCATCCAATGTATGATTTTTTTCTTATGTTTATTTATCATATGTTGCAGTTTTACTGCATCCATTGTCAGGCCAAAAGGCAGTGATATTGTAACAAACTGTAAACCAGCCACTGGGAACTTTTTGTGTCAAGGGTCATGTGTAAATTTATACCATTTGTGGGCCGTTTGTAAATTTATATCGTTCGCATGCCATACAAAATTATCTACTTCAAAATTAGCCTACAGTATTTACTCAAACATTTCAGTAACTCACCCTTAATGTGAGGTTAACAAAACAAGTGTGAAACTGCTTCTTAATGTGAAACTGCTTCTCTTTGGGGAGGCTTGCATGTAGGTTATTATTATGATTCACTCTGATTATTATTATAATACATATTTAAGTTGCTATGGAACAAGGCCATAGACGATTTATTGAATGTTTAGTCCAGCCTCGGTTGCTTTCAGCAGGCCAAACCAAATGATCCTGTGGGTCATTTATGGACTGAGGACCAGCAGCTCCCCACCTCTGATGTAAACCATACACAGCACATTCCACTCTCCAAACTGCATCCTGTTAATCTACAGGAGTTTGAGAACAAAGAGAACAGTCAATCCGTAATCTATGACAGTGCATTCCGTTCTCCGGATTACATTCTGCTAATCAACAGGAGTTTGAGAACAGTCAATCCGTAATCTACAACAGTGCATTCCGTTCTCCGGATTACATTCTGCTAATCAACAGGAGTTTGAGAACAGTCAATGCGTAATCTACGACAGTGCATTCCGTTCTCCGGATTACATTCTGCTAATCTACAGGAGTTTGAGAACAAAGAGAACAGTCAATCCATAATCTATGACGGTGTATTCCGTTCTCTGAATTGCATCCTGCTGATCAACAGGAGTTTGAGAACAGACGTTTAAAAAGATATTTATAATGTTAAGATTTAAGCTACCTAAGACTGCTACCTTCACTGAGAACAGATATTATCACAATTTTTAGGAGGAGTCTGTAGATGGCATTCTCACAGTTCTCTGCAACCATGCATTTCATACACACTGTTTGGCTCAATGGGGAGACACAAGGTATGTTCATGTGCTTATTACAAAATATCTCTGACATTTTTGTGGGTTATTGTTTGTCAGGCTCGTTCTAGTGCTAGAACTTTAGTTACTGACACTAATTCCTTTTCTTCTGCGTTTGTTTTCTAGTTAGCCTTGCACTGCACAGACCATTAGGCACACATGCGGTCAGGTGACAAAAATAAATAAGACATAAAATGGAAGAGAATTGCTTCATAGTTTATAGTTCACACTTGGAGCTTGTAGTTAAAATGTTAATCTTCTTCTTCATAGTTTATAGTTCACACTTGGAGCTTGTAGTTAAAATGTTAATCTTCTATAGTAGATTATAGTAGATATTCTGAACCAGATTTATTGTCCACTTCATGGCAATTACCTACCCTTAGAATGTATTTATATTGTGGTTTCTCTTGTTAGTTCTTGTCTTACTTGGAATTTCTTATCTCCCTTAATTGAGCTCCTGACCTGTGAATAGTTATAAAATTACCTGGTGTGTGAAAGTGGCCATACCTGTTGCTCCTATTTCTGGTTTATGGACACCCAGTTTAAAACTAAAAGTTCAGGTGTTTGTTAAGTTTTTCACCTCTCAGAACATCAGCCTAGAAGTCAATGGAGGCCAAAGGACTAAGTGATCAAAATTTGTTAAATATTTGTGGTCATTACAGGTCACAGAATTTACATACATATAGTGCAGTGGTTAGCACACTAGTTTCACATATGAGTAGTCCTGGGTTCATTCCCCAGTGGAGGCAGAAATGTTTTTCATTCAGACCACAACTGCTCCCTGGTCGACCCAGCCTTATTGGGTACCGCGGATTAATCTGGGAAGTAAAGACTGCAAGGGAGAGGAGATGGCTACCACCCTTATATAGCAGAGCCAATGAAATGTGAGATTTCTAACATCTCACACCCTACAACATGAATAAATGACTTGGGTTAATATTATTTTACTAAACAAGATCTACCAAATTATTCTGTGTTGCTTATACAACATTCTATCAGGCACACATTATTAAATGCTGCACTTAGATAAAAGCATGAGCTTCATGTGTAGTTCCAACATCTCTCTGGCAGACTACACAGAAGTATCCCAAATTGAATCAGGAGTAATGGAAGCTTACAGGTGGGGTGTTGCAAGACTTGGTGATTGATTGGAAGAGCCAAGAACCAGGCCTCTCCCGTGGATATTGGGGAAAGCTAGGCATGCCATCTTCCTTCTGACTGAGAATCAGAGTAGAAGACTATTACTGTATTAGCAGAGCTGAGATTTTTAATTTTTATGAGTCTATAGCAGAAAATGGGTACCAGAACAAATATAGGAAAATAAAAGTGGATGACAAAATGCTAACCAGACATCACCTTTTTCTGTGTTTGTTCTCAAACTTCTGCAGTCTGGAGAATGGAATATACTGTGTAATGGTTTACAACTTGGCTGCAATATTTGCACCTTTTGGTTTGACACATTCCTGGCATCTTGGTCACTTTGGCCCTTTATAGAATGGAACTGCTAGCCCAACCTCAAAAACCTGAGGTTGTGCATCCAGATCATTCAGAAAGCAATGGAAAACTACTGAATATAAATTCTGCCAAAAAAATCAGTACAGCCAATAAATGTTAGGTTTATCAACTTCCATTCTTTTGGTTGATTGACTTTCTTTTGTTGTGGGGGAAAAAAGAGGACAAGATTCCTTCCAGAATATTTCTTGTTTTGTGAGATGAATTTTCATTTTTTTTTTATATTGATCAAAAATTTTTATTCCATGTGTCATGTTTTACTGTTACTGCCATTTGGTTGTCTTGTTGCAGTTGTCCTGTATGTAGGTATTGCCAGACTCCAGAAGAAGTGGCTGACCAGAAGTGTATGCAGTGTGGATCACATGAGGTAAGGTACATGGCATGTTTACAATTTGTTAGATGTAAGGTTGAGGTATGTGATGTAGTTTATCCTTTGTCCTGTTTCTATATTGTCATGGTAAAACATGCACATAGGGCAGAGGTTTTGATTCTCCATGTGTTGCGGTCCACTGCCTGCAGTTTTAGTTCTCGCAGCCTATTATTTCCTCTTCTTTAAGTATGGTGTTTTTAGGCTTCCTTTAGGCCTTCCTCATTTTCTTTACCCTCAGGTGTCCACATAAGGGCTTGTTGGTTTATTCTGTTTTCATCTAGTTTCATCTAGATTTCTTAAGCAGTGACATTATTTGGTATGTGTATCAGTGACATTATTTAGTAAGTGTATCAGTGACATTATTTAGTATGTGTATCAGTGACATTATTTGGTATGTGTATCAGTGACATTATTTAGTATGTGTATCAGTGACATTATTTAGTATGTGTATCAGTGACATTATTTAGTATGTGTATCAGTGACATTATTTAGTATGTGTATCAGTGACATTATTTGGTATGTGTATCAGTGACATTATTTAGTATGTGTATCAGTGACATTATTTAGTATGTGTATCAGTGACATTATTTGGTATGTGTATCAGTGACATTATTTGGTATGTGTATCAGTGACATTATTTAGTATGTGTATCAGTGACATTATTTAGTATGTGTATCCGTGACATTATTTAGTATGTGTATCAGTGACATTATTTGGTATGTGTATCAGTGACATTATTTAGTATGTGTATCAGTGACATTATTTGGTATGTGTATCAGTGACATTATTTAGTATGTGTATCAGTGACATTATTTGGTATGTGTATCAGTGACATTATTTAGTATGTGTATCAGTGACATTATTTAGTATGTGTATCAGTGACATTATTTGGTATGTGTATCAGTGACATTATTTAGTAAGTGTATCAGTGACATTATTTAGTAAGTGTATCAGTGACATTATTTGGTATGTGTATCAGTGACATTATTTAGTAAGTGTATCAGTGACATTATTTAGTAAGTGTATCAGTGACATTATTTGGTATGTGTATCAGTGACATTATTTAGTAAGTGTATCAGTGACATTATTTAGTATGTGTATCAGTGACATTATTTAGTATGTGTATCAGTGACATTATTTAGTATGTGTATCAGTGACATTATTTAGTATGTGTATCAGTGACATTATTTAGTATGTGTATCAGTGACATTATTTAGTATGTGTATCAGTGACATTATTTGGTATGTGTATCAGTGACATTATTTAGTATGTGTATCAGTGACATTATTTGGTATGTGTATCAGTGACATTATTTAGTATGTGTATCAGTGACATTATTTAGTATGTGTATCAGTGACATTATTTAGTATGTGTATCAGTGACATTATTTAGTATGTGTATCAGTGACATTATTTAGTATGTGTATCAGTGACATTATTTAGTATGTGTATCAGTGGCATTTTATGATGATGTTCCTCCTTCGCAAGCGAAGATGAGCATGGCATGAAAAACAAATGAATGCAATGAAAAACAAAATTAATAATAATAACAATAAACTGGCAATTGTCTAATTGGCTTGTGAGCCCCCCAGATGTCTGATTCGTGCATGGAAAATTATATTGCAGTGCATGCAGGAGTGCTGATGGTTTGGGGTAGGAGAACATTCAGATCTGTCCTTTTGCTTCTTGCGCTTGTAGATTTCCTGCACATAGGGCATTATTTAGGATGTGTATCAGTAGCGTTATTTGGGATGTATGTATCTGTGACTTAACAGACAACCATTGTTTTATTATATCTTCAGAGCTTGTGGATATGTCTGATTTGTGGCAATGTTGGATGCGGCCGTTACGTTGGTCTTCACGCTTACAAGTAAGTACTGAAGGAAAAACTGATACCATTTCTATTGTATGTTTGCATTTTTTTCCAGCAGAATGTCCAAAGAAGGAACATAAGTTGTGATACCATTTTATTTTCACCAATGTCCCAACACATCCAATTTTGGTGATGGTAACTAATATGTTCTGTGTTTTTATCAATTCCACTGAAGGTTGGATGTCTGTAACGATGTCGTTAGTATATCAAGCCTTACATTGTATTCTGTTTATAAGCATTGCTCATACAGCACATTGGTCACCAGTCTGAATGTTAGACATGATCATACTTGCTTGTCCTTTTCCTCGCTGTCTGTGTCGCTATCAACCTAGTCATAGAAACCCACACTTAAAAAAAAATCTTCCTGAGTAGAGTGTTCTCAGCAAATCTCTTCCATGATTTTCCTATCTCTAATCCTTCCGTTTATTTCTTGCTAATTCATTGTGTATTTGTTTCCAGTTATTTTCTCTGTGTCTTTAGTATTCTTCTTTTCCTGTAGGCTCTATTGCAATGTTGGTCTTGCAATTTTTTTCTTCCAGTTTTCTTAATGTATGTCCTATCTATTTCCTCTCTCTCTCCCTTTGTAGAAAAAATTTAAAGTGCAGTTTTATTCAGCTTTCGTGATGAGAAAAAAAACTTGCTGTCTACTTCTGATAACATCATTCTGTGCGCTGTGTACTTAGAGACTGCCACCCACCAAGGGCATCCAAAATTCCACTAAAATTTGGCCACTGCTTCCCGTAATGTACCGTCTTAGTTTTTTTTAAATGATTTAATTTCCATTTATTTCAACTAAAATAAGTGAAGGCACTCATGCCTATTGTATTTTTATTTTCACATTTCATTGTGACAAGAAAACACAAATTCAAACAAGTTAGTAAAAATAGTATCTGCTTTAAGGATACAGATTCATTTAGTTCAATAAACTTTAAAAAATGCGTCGGCTCAAGTTGTGAGACAAACTAATATCAGCTGAATGGTCTGGGGTCAAATCTCATCTGCTACCATCTGATATTCTTATTGTAAGACATACAGTCATATCCTATTGTAACAACTTGGTCCAGACCAAAGACATATTTATGTAATAACAGAAATTTGCTATATAGGCCTACAGTATATATATATATATAAAGTGACATATTCTTTCCAGAACGTTGTCTTTATCATGGATTCTCTGAACACCTCTCTTTCCCTGGCAAGCAGGCCTGCATTGGCCAGAGATATGTGCATACATTCTTCAATGTCGCTGGTTCATCATCTTCCTCTTCTTCTCTTGCTTGGTACTCTGCTCTCCAGAATCAGCCTTTCGATATCATCATGTTGCTTTAAGTGTCCAAAATACTGTATTTTCCTTCTTATGATGGTATTTGGAAGCCACCCTTCATTTAGTTTCAATAATTTCAATGTTCTTCTTTTGCTCTGTACATGATATTCGTAGGATCTTTCTGTAGCAATTCATAACAAATGAATTTATTATTTTGGATATTGTCTTGTTTAAAGTCCAAGTCTCACATCCATATGTTACCATTAGCAAAACACCTGATCTTAAAAGGGTTACTTTAGTATCTTTATTACTAAAGTTTCTCATGAATATTTCAAATTTTTTGCAGATGTTGCTAGAGATATATAAGTTCCTCATGAATATTTCAAATTTTTTGCAGATGTTGCTAGAGATATATAAGTTTCTCATGAATATTTCAAATTTTTTGCAGATGTTGCTAGAGATATATAAGTATCTCATGAATATTTCAAATTTTTTGCAGATGTTGCTAGAGATATATAAGTTTCTCATGAATATTTCAAATTTTTTGCAGATGTTTCTAGAGATATATAAGTTTCTCATGAATATTTCAAATTTTTTGCAGATGTTGCTAGAGATATATAAGTTTCTCATGAATATTTTTAAAAATTTGCAGACATTTCCAAGATACTAACCATACGTATGCCATGCAGCTGGGTACCAACAGAGTGTGGGATTATGCTGGAGACAACTATGTACATCGTTTGGCTCAGAATAAATCTGATGGGAAATTGGTTGAAGTTGATGAGGGTGGTAATGAGGTTCAAGAAGAGAAGTTGGATTCTATCACCTTGGAGGTTGGTGAATTGTTTAGTTAGAGTGTTAGAAAAGAGTGGAAGTGTGGTTCAGAAGGAAAGTGAAGTTGGGTTGTATCACCTTAGAGATTGGTGATTTGTTGAGTTAGAGTGTTATATGGTGAATGGTTTAGAAAGTGAGTGAAGTTGTATTTTATCATCTTGAAACTTGGTGACGTATTGAGTTAGAGTGTTAGATGGAAGGTTTATAAGGAGAAAGTATTTTATCATCTTGGTGACTTGTTGAGTTTAGACTGTTGCCTGTGTGCTGACGGGCCCAAGGGGGGAGCAAAGAATAGCAATACTAATTACCTTCCATGCATGTTGTAAGATATAACTAATGTGGTTATAGGGTGGAGTTGACTGTCCCATCCCATATAGGGTCATTGACCCAAAGCTAAACTGAAGTTGGATTTGTCAGGTTGAAATGTGCAGATATCGCAGCAGTGCTGTAAACCATGACACAGTACATTCTGTTCTCCAGAATACATCCTGCTAATCTGCATGACTTTGAGAATGCAGAAGAAGAAGAAGAAGAAAAGTTAGTGTTATAAGGTGACAGGTTTAGATGTAGAAAGAATTGTATTCTATCATCTTGGAACTTGCTGACTTGTTGAGTTAGGGTGTTAATGTGAAAGAAACAACTATCCAGTTGAATCAAACAAGAAGAATATTAAAACAAAAATAAATGTTCAGTCAGTAATGTCACCAGCAGAAGAGATATCAGGGGATCTCCCTAGCGTAGTAGTTAAGCTGTTCGCCTTGTGTTCAAGAGGGTCATGAGTTCGAATCTGGCTCGTGTCATCTTGTTTATAAGGTGGATTTTTTTTTGGAGATCCCTGTGGATTATCACTTGAAGCTACGGAGTTACGTGCTATGAGTGGTACTCTCGGCAGGCGGCGTGCCGCATCGCTGAGAGTGACGGAGTACATATGGGAAACTGAGTACAGTGAAGTCAATCCTCTACGACTTTTGAACCCTTTTTTAAAAACCCATTTCAAGATTATCTGCAGAACTTCTCAGCTCTGGAACCTGACTGAAAAAGACGAAAAGAAAGGGATGTAACTGAAAACTTGAAGAACTTTTGAGAACAAGAAGAAAACAGTAAACTGCCCTTGGATCATCTACAACTGTTGATTATTGAGAAAAAATGGAGATTTTTGCTGCCTATTGTTTATGATAGTTTATTTGATTATGTATGCTTATGTTATACGTGGATCCTAATTATGTTGTTCTGTTTTGGCAGTATACATATCTGCTGACCACCCAGCTAGAATCTCAGAGACTTTATTTCATGGAGCAAATTTCTCTAGCAGTGAAGGATGTGGAAGCAAAGGTAGGCTTCAGTAAGTTTAGTCAATGAGATCCAGTAAAGGTAGGCTTCAGTAAGTTTAGTCAATGAGATCCAGTAAAGGTAGGCTTCAGTAAGTTTAGTCAATTGAATGCAGTAACGGTAGGCTTCAGTACGTTTAGTCAATTGAATGCAGTAACGGTAGGCTTCAGTAAGTTTAGTCAATTGAATGCAGTAACGGTAGGCTTCAGTACATTTAGTCAATTGAATGCAGTAACGGTAGGCTTCAGTAAGTTTAGTCAATTGAATGCAGTAACGGTAGGCTTCAGTACGTTTAGTCAATTGAATGCAGTAACGGTAGGCTTCAGTACATTTAGTCAATTGAATGCAGTAACGGTAGGCTTCAGTAAGTTTAGTCAATGAGATCCAGTAAAGGTAGGCTTCAGTAAGTTTAGTCAATTGAATGCAGTAACGGTAGGCTTCAGTACGTTTAGTCAATTGAATGCAGTAACGGTAGGCTTCAGTACGTTTAGTCAATTTAATGCAGTAACGGTAGGCTTCAGTATGTTTAGTCAATTGAATGCAGTAACGGTAGGCTTCAGTACGTTTAGTCAATTGAATGCAGTAACGGTAGGCTTCAGTACGTTTAGTCAATTTAATGCAGTAACGGTAGGCTTCAGTAAGTTTAGTCAATTGAATGCAGTAACGGTAGGCTTCAGTACATTTAGTCAATTGAATGCAGTAACGGTAGGCTTCAGTACGTTTAGTCAATTGAATGCAGTAACGGTAGGCTTCAGTAAGTTTAGTCAATTGAATGCAGTAACGGTAGGCTTCAGTACATTTAGTCAATTGAATGCAGTAACGGTAGGCTTCAGTACGTTTAGTCAATTTAATGCAGTAACGGTAGGCTTCAGTACATTTAGTCAATTGAATGCAGTAACGGTAGGCTTCAGTAAGTTTAGTCAATTGAATGCAGTAACGGTAGGCTTCAGTACATTTAGTCAATTGAATGCAGTAACGGTAGGCTTCAGTACGTTTAGTCAATTGAATGCAGTAACGGTAGGCTTCAGTACGTTTAGTCAATTGAATGCAGTAAAGGTAGGCTTCAGTAAGTTTAGTCAATTGAATGCAGTAAAGGTAGGCTTCAGTAAGTTTAGTCAATGAGATCCAGTAAAGGTAAGCTTCAGTAAATTTAGTCATTGAGATCCAGTAAAGGTAGGCTTCGGTAAGTTTAGTCAATTGAATGCAGTAAAGGTAGGCTCAGTAAATTTAGTCAATGAGATCCAGTAAAGGTAGGCTTCTGTATGTTTAGTCAATGAGATCCAGTAAAGGTAGGCTTCGGTAAGTTTAGTCAATGAGATCCAGTAAAGGTAAGCTTCAGTAAGTTTAGTCAACGAGATCCAGTAAAGGTAAGCTTCAGTAAGTTTAGTCAACGAGATCCAGTAAAGGTAAGCTTCAGTAAGTTTAGTCAATGAGATCCAGTAAAGGTAGGCTTCGGTAAATTTAGTCTATTGAATGCAGTAAAGGTAAGCTTCAGTAAGTTTAGTCAATGAGATCCAGTAAAGGTAGGCTTCGGTAAGTTTAGTCAATTGAATGCAGTAAAGGTAGGCTTCAGTAAGTTTAGTCAATGAGATCCAGTAAAGGTAAGCTTCAGTAAGTTTAGTCAATGAGATCCAGTAAAGGTAGGCTTTGGTAAGTTTAGTCAATTGAATGCAGTAAAGGTAGGCTTCAGTAAATTTAGTCAATGAGATCCAGTAAAGGTAGGCTTCAGTAAGTTTAGTCAATTGAATGCAGTAAAGGTAGGCTTCAGTAAGTTTAGTCATTGAGATCCAGTAAAGGTAGGCTTCAGTAAGTTTAGTCAATGAGATCCAGTAAAGAATTGAATGAACTTGATTTGTTTGTTTAGATTCCCAGGAATTATTATCTATGAAGTTCTATCTCTTTGATCTCAACCATCCAATCTGTAACTTGAAAATCCAATCTGTAACTTGCAAGTACAGTCTGCTCCACATGAATCCAGTCTGTATCATGTGAATCCAGTCTGTACCATGTGAATCCAGTCTGTACCACACGAATCCAGTCTGTACCACATGAATCCAGTCTGT
Source organism: Meghimatium bilineatum (assembly GCA_034231615.1). Taxonomy (NCBI): domain Eukaryota; kingdom Metazoa; phylum Mollusca; class Gastropoda; order Stylommatophora; family Philomycidae; genus Meghimatium; species Meghimatium bilineatum. The sequence goes on from CM067309.1 coordinate 15,519,318, forward strand.
AACTTGCAAGTCCAGTCTGTACACACACGAATCCAGTCTGTACCATGTGAATCCAGTCTGTAACTTGCAAGTCCAGTCTGTACCATGTGAATCCAGTCTGTATCACATGAATCCAGTCTGTACCACATCAATCCAGTCTGTACCACATGAATTCAATCTGTAACTTGCAAGTCCAGTCCATACCACACGAATTCAGTCTGTAACTTGCATGTCCAGTCTGTACCACGTGAATCCAGTCTGTACCATGTAAATCCAGTCTGTAACTTGAAATATATGACCAGTTCAAATCCCACAAACAACATGAAGCTCCTGGGAAGAAAATACCAGAGTACCAACTTCACACCCAACATCTATCTATCCACTATTCATCCCTTTGTACCTTGCTGGGGAGCCGCGTTAGCGCAGTGGTTAGCGCACTGGCTTCGCATATGAGTGGTCCTGGGTTCATTCCCCAGCTGAGGCGGAAATGTTTTCAGATCGCAACGGCTCCCAGGTCGACCCAGCCTTAAATGGGTACCGGATTAATCCGGGAAGTAAAGACTGCGAGGGAGAGGAGATGGCTACCGCCCTCATTTGCAGAGCCTGTGAAATGTGAGATCGCTAACATCTCACACCCCTACGGCATTAATAAATGCTATGGGTTACTTTACTTTTTTTTTTACCTTGCTGCATCAGGGAGTAGAAGGGTGCTCAGGCGATGACTCTGTTATGTGCTTCTGACCACTCTTCCTTTTCTACGAGATGGTGTGGTTCATCTCTGCCAGTTCATGAAAAGTCTAATACAATAACAGGCTTGATGATCTCCATTCTCATACTGGAGATTGTTGGTGTTGTAAGCTCCATTCTCATACTGGAGATTGTTGGTGTTGTAAGATCCATTCTCATACTGGAGATTGTTGGTGTTGTAAGCTCCATTCTCATACTGGAGATTGTTGGTGTTGTAAGATCCATTCTCATACTGGAGATTGTTGGTGTTGTAAGCTCCATTCTCATACTGGAGATTGTTGGTGTTGTAAGCTCCATTCTCATACTGGAGATTGTTGGTGTTGTAAGCTCCATTCTCATACTGGAGATTGTTGGTGTTGTAAACTCCATTCTCATACTGGAGAATGTTGGTGTTGTAAGATCCATTATCATACTGGAGATTGTTGGTGTTGTAAACTCCATTCTCATACTGGAGATTGTTGGTGTTGTAAGCTCCATTCTCATACTGGAGATTGTTGGTGTTGTAAACTCCATTCTCATACTGGAGATTGTTGGTGTTGTAATCTCCATTCTCATACTGGAGATTGTTGGTGTTGTAAGCTCCATTCTCATACTGGAGATTGTTGGTGTTGTAAGCTCCATTCTCATACTGGAGATTGTTGGTGTTGTAAGCTCCATTCTCCAGTCTTGGTCGGCCTTTGCCCCTGTTGCCTTCTATTAACACTCTCTCCATGCCGTCGTGTCTCTTAATATGACCGGGAAAAAACTAGCTTTTTCTTTAATATAGTGTTCAGTCGGCATCCTTCCTGGACGTTAATTGTTCGTAACACCTTTTTTATTTTCTTCTCTGTCCATGGTATTCTCAAAACTCTTCTATAACACTTTAATTCAAATGATGTTATTCTCTTGGCCACTGTTTTATTTAGTGTCCATTCTTCACATCCATATGTCGCCACAGGAAATACACATGTTCGTAGTAAACACAATTTGGTTCTTATGTTAGTACCTTGCCATAGTTTCTTTATCTGTTTTAATTTTGCCAGCACCATTGCCGTTCTTCTCTTGATCTCAACTGCGCAGTCCCCCGCATTGTTTATATTAGTTCCTAAATAATCAAAATGTGTCACTTCTTCCAAATTGCAGTTCTCAATATTAATTTTGGGTCTTGATTTAGTTTTGTCAGTTCCCATTATTTTTAATCATTGTAGTGCATTTGAATTAAGAACTCAATCATTGTAGTACAGTTGAAGTAAGAACTCAATCATTGTAGTAAAGTTGAAGTAAGAACTCAATCATTGTAGTAAAGTTGAAGTAAGAACTCAATCATTGTAGTACAGTTGAAGTAAGAACTCAATCATTGTAGTACGGTTGAAGTAAGAACTCAATCATTGTAGTACAGTTGAATTAAGAACTCAATCATTGTAGTACAGTTGAATTAAGAACTCAATCATTCTAGTAAATTTGAAGTAAGAACTCAATCATTGTAGTAAAGTTGAAGTAAGAACTCAATCATTGTAGTAAATTTGAAGTAAGAACTCAATCATTGTAGTACAGTTGAAGTAAGAACTCAATTATTGTAGTACAGTTGAAGTAAGAACTCAATCATTGTAGTACGGTTGAAGTAAGAACTCAATCATTGTAGTACAGTTGAATTAAGAAGTCATTCATTGTAGTACAGTTGAATTAAGAACTCAATCATTGTAGTACAGTTGAATTAAGAACTCAATCATTGTAGTACAGTTGAAGTAAGAGCTCAATCATTGTAGTACAGTTGAATTAAGAACTCAATCATTGTAGTACAGTTGAAGTAAGAACTCAATCATTGTAGTAAATTTGAAGTAAGAACTCAATCATTGTAGTACAGTTGAAGTAAGAACTCAATCATTGTAGTACAGTTGAAGTAAGAACTCAATCATTGTAGTACAGTTGAAGTAAGAACTCAATCATTGTAGTACAGTTGAATTAAGAAGTCATTCATTGTAGTACAGTTGAATTAAGAACTCAATCATTGTAGTACAGTTGAATTAAGAACTCAATCATTGTAGTACAGTTGAATTAAGAACTCAATCATTGTAGTACAGTTGAATTAAGAACTCAATCATTGTAGTACAGTTGAAGTAAGAGCTCAATCATTGTAGTACAGTTGAATTAAGAACTCAATCATTGTAGTACAGTTGAAGTAAGAACTCAATCATTGTAGTAAATTTGAAGTAAGAACTCAATCATTGTAGTACAGTTGAAGTAAGAACTCAATCATTGTAGTACAGTTGAAGTAAGAACTCAATCATTGTAGTACAGTTGAAGTAAGAACTCAATCATTGTAGTACAGTTGAATTAAGAAGTCATTCATTGTAGTACAGTTGAATTAAGAACTCAATCATTGTAGTACAGTTGAATTAAGAAATCAATCATTGTAGTACAGTTAAATTAAGAACTCAATCATTGTAGTACAGTTGAATTAAGAACTCAATTATTGTAGTATGGTTGAATTAAGAACTCAATCATTGTAGTATGGTTGAATTAAGAACTCAATCATTGTAGTACAGTTTAATTAAGAACTCAATCATTGTAGTATGGTTGAATTAAGAACTCAATCATTGTAGTACAGTTTAATTAAGAAGTCAATCATTGTAGTACAGTTGAAGTAAGAACTCAATCATTATAGTACAGTTTAATTAAGAAGTCAATCATTGTAGTACAGTTGAAGTAAGAACTCAATCATTGTAGTACAGTTTAATTAAGAAGTCAATCATTGTAGTACAGTTGAATGAGAAACAATTCAGCAAATGAGTATCGTTAAAATTTTGTATCTACAGCAGGTATTAATAATTAATTATGTGTACATCGGACCATTTCTGACTTCATTGAAAGAGAGCTTGGTGTGATAGTCTCACATCGGCAACTTTCATAATCTTGGTCATGGTTTGAGCACTAAAAATGTTGTCGTTTCATATAGCATTGGCAATGTTACTTAAATGTATAAGTATTTAATGTTCCCTCTAAACTGCATGAATGTGCAGCCTCGCATGTTATCAGAATATGCCACACACTGAATACAGTGGAATCTCTCTATAGCACATTCTTTTATAACAAACTTTCCTATAATAACACTTTTTAAAATCCCAATTATATTTATTCTTTATTGTTTGCACTGTTTATAACATATTTCTGTTATTACATACATATTTTGTCTGCCTAGACCAAGTTGTTATAATGGGATTTCACTGTATAAGACTGCACAAAATCTAGAACTAAAGACCTAAACACAAAAGTTTGGCAAATACCACCTCAAAAATGTTTTATACATGCAGTATTCATTCTGATCTCTGCCGAAAATGGATTTGTTGGGCACTTGAAGCAAATAAATTGGCTACAGAACATATTTCCATTCTCTGGACAGCATCCTGCTGGAATCTAGTCTACTTCTGCGTTCGTTCTCAAACTCCTGCAGAATCTAGTCCGGAGAATGGAATGTGTTGTGTCATTGTTTACAGCATTGCTGCACCTTTTAGCCTGACACATCCAACTTCAGTGGCTTTGGGTCACTTTGACCCTATATGGAATGGGACAGCCGACTTCACCCCATAATCTCCTTAATTCGCCTCTTACGACATGCAGACATTCATGGAAGGCATTCAGTATTGCTATTCATTGCTCCCTTCTCGCGCCTTGGCAACACACTGGCATCTGAAATTTAGTAGCACCATAGTCCTGCTACAAGAGATCCAGCTGGAGTTTGAGAATGAATGTAGAAGAAGAAGAAAAAGTGACTGCTCAAATCCCATCTAATCCAAGCATGCATGAAAATTGTTAGAGGGAACATAGAGGTGGTAACTTAAAATTCAACAATAGTTAAAAAGTAATGCCATAATTCAAATATGCGGCCTTTGATTAAAAACTTTGAAAGGGTGTAGAGGATTGACATTGTTGTACTCAGGTTATCCACTCCGTCCCCCTCAATGAAGTAGCATGCGTCTGTCAAGAGTACTCCTCAGAGCTCTATCTCCATAGTCTCAAGCAGAGTGCTGCCCAGGTATCTCTGGATAAATCCAATTTGTAAAGACATGGACCTCTTGCATACAAAGCGAGCAGCTTAACCGCTACACCACGGAGATCCCTATACTTCAATTATTATTATTATTATAACTGCCACATTACGTACACTATGGTTTGCTTATATCTGTCTGTCCATACCTTCAGCTGGTAGAATCTACCACACGCTGGGAGAAGGAAAGACAAGAACGAGAACGGGTAGAGTGTAAACTATCGGAGATCAGCAAAGAGAAGCAAAACCTAGAGAAGAAATGTTCCCAGGTAAGGGGGAGGGTCGCATGTTTACAATTGTTGTAAATAGTAGATGTGTGTGTGCAGTTTCTAAATGTGTGGGTGTGTATATATGTATAATATTCTCACTGCTGATGTGTTTATACTGCCGAGAAGTCATGTTATGAACCATGCAATATTACTATTATGGTATGTCCGCATATAAGTTTTTTAAAATGTAGCATTTTCCCTTTTCTCATGCCATTGAAGCATATAGGGGGATACAGTTTTATGCTTGTATTTTTAATTGAGCCAACATACCTGGGGATGAAGTGTCAGCATCAAGCCTGCCACCTTTACTTTCCCTAGAAGATCTGGTACCCTTTTTCTTAGGCTGTGTTTACCTATGAGTCTTTGGTAATGTAAAAATATTTCCAGTTCAACTGGGCATTGAATCATGGATCATCCGAACAGGAAGACAGTTCACTAACAACTAAGCTACCCAAACACATAAGCTACCCAAACACATAAGCTACCCAAACACATAAGCTATATAAACATAATTTGTTCAAGAAAAAGGATTGAAAAACTGACATTGAGTTGTGTGTAGCTGATGTTTGAAATGGGAGTAAACACTTTGACATATCGTGTATATTATAAGAGGAGACATGTCGAAATCGGCTGTGATAAGAGTGACACAATGTAACCACATTTCAGTGGAAATGGCATGAATCTTCGTGTAGATTATTATGGAGCGAACATAGGAAAAAAAATAAGGAGACTAGAGAGGTTATAAGGTAGGATTTGCTGCCTGACTTATATAGAGTCAAAGTGATGCAGTAGTCAGGTCGAGAGGCGCAGATGTCGCAGCCAAGCTAAAAAGGCCATGATAAAATGCACTCCATTCTCTGAACAACATTCTTCAATCTGCATGAGTTTGAGAATGTATGAAGAAGATGAATGTGCAATAAGCGATACCACTAAAAACAGATATGTGGGGCCACCGGAAGAACAGATGGCAATTTGGGTAGCAAGAAAATTGCATATAAAAATCACTCTGTAATCGGTACATTGAGAAAATATTTTACATTCGCATTTGAGAACATATTTTAGGTCTGCAGTTGGTAACATACTTCAGGTCTGCAGTTCTAAATTCTGTCCACAGTGCTACATTTTTTGGCGCTGCACTCTCAAGCGAGATGTATTACCAACTTGGAGGGAAAGCCGCTAACTACAGATAATGCATATCAGAAATAGAATGTGTGTATAGTTTTCATATTTTATCATGAAATTAGTATACCACAATAACAATTACACCATATTAATATACCAGTATTATGTATAATTCTGATTTATTTGCTCCCAATCCTTAATTGCACAGTTTTGAAACCGCTGAGTGTCATTTTCTTATGAATATAAATAAGGTGGAACTCCATTATAATGAATCTGTGACCAAATTTCACAGAGTAATGGCACTTTTCAAAATCCCTAATTATTGGCGCAAATAAAATGGCGACACAACGCATTTCCATTCTCTGGGCTACATCCTGCTGGAAATCTAGCAGGAGCATGGTCATGCTACAAGAGAAACCCACCTGGAGTTTGAGAATGAATGCTGAAGAAGAAGAAGATCCTGTTCATGAAACGTGTGTGTCGATGCTGCCCTCTTCCTGTCCCTAACAAGAAACCATAAGGAGGGTCCTAATGCCAAAACAATACCTCCCACTACATATCCCTAAAAACTACAATGAAAGTTAGATAACAAAACAATACCTCCCACTACATATCCCTAAAAACTACAATGAAAGTTAGATAACAAAACAATACCTCCCACTACATATCCCTAAAAACTACAATGAAAGTTAGATAACAAAACAATACCTCCCACTACATATCCCTAAAAACTACAATGAAAGTTAGATAACAAAACATTACCTCTCTCACTTCTCATCACTAAGGATGAAATGATATAGAGAATTTCACTAACAACCACAATGAAGGTCAAAGATGCTTGAACAAAACTTTCCCATAAGGAATTGGTACACTGTTCTCTGTTGTTGAAACACAGTGATTACGGCATATAAAACACTGTAAAAGGAACATCATATGTCAGGTAATTGCAAGTGGCGTAACTTATAAGTTAATTGTATGTAAAGATTTCCATTATTACATACTTATTCTGACAGGCCCAACTAATTCGTTATAATGGGATTCCACTGTACGAATTAAACTTTTTCTTCTTCAGCGTTCATTCTCAAACTCCCGCTGGATCTCTCTAGTAGCAGGACCATAGTACCAATAGATCCCAGCAGGATGCAGTCCAGAGAATGGATATGCTTTGTCATCATTTTATTTCTGCCAATGGCATGATACATCCTTCTTCTGCATGTACAAATTAATGAATGTAGGCTCTCCAGCCTCATGTTGTAAGATGTACGTACAAATGGCATATTTAACAAGTGTTATATTATTTTCTTCACAGCTCCATTCACGTGCATCCAGTGTGCTGTCAGAGTTACAGGAAGAGCGTCAGATGAACATTTGTCTGCGAGAGAATCAACAACACTGGCAGGGAAAGGTTGTTGCATTAGAGGGGAAACTGAAAGAGCTTTCAGAGAAGAAGGATGAGGTAGGGAAATGTGATTGCTTAATGTTTGCAGACAAATAGTAATTTTTTTCCTTTCGATTCATTTGAAATTTGATTTATAATGACTGGTTATTATAAGTATTTATAGATGAAGAATCTTGCAAAGTGGTTAAAGCCATTCGCTGTTTGCTCAAGAAGTAGCAATATATCTTGTTTACAAAGTGGATATTCTTATTAGATTCCTGAGGATTCTCATGTCATATTTTAATTGATAAAATTATGTCATATTTCAGTATATGAGATATTAACAAAATGACGGGAAAAGAAATTTGAAGGAACATAAATGGTTTGGATTTATTTATACAAAACTGGGATTGTTATGGCTGGAATTTGAATGGAATGTCATTTATCCAGAAGCAAGGGTCTACCAAGCAGAGAATTTATTTATACAAAACTGGGATTGTTATGGCTGGAATTTGAATGGAATGTCATTTATCCAGAAACATGGGTCTATCCAGAAGCATGGGTCTACCAAGCAGAGATACTTAGTAGCACCCACATGAAATAATAATCATACCAAAAAAATAATGTTTGGTGGATCAACCGAAGCAAATAAAGTGGAATAATAAATATGGTAAAATCCTAATGGAGTATGAGTTGGTTACTCTTGTTCTCTGTGCCAAATTGTGGAGTTATTTCAAATTCATCTCCAGATTAGTGTTTCTTTAGCATTTTTTTTTTTGATGGAGTGGTTTCTCAGAACTTTTACAAGTCCAAAATAATTTGTTTGATTTAACCTTTAGCAAGGGCTGCAAAGAGCATTGCTCTCGTGTGGGCTCAGGGTTAGCAGATAACAAAGATCCTAAAAGTACCATCTTGTGTCCAGCACGAGACCTATCACCGGAAGTGTTGTTCATAGTTGAGAACACACAGGAGCCAACACATTCCACCATAACTGACCCCTTTAAAAGTAGGAATTATGACTCAGGTATAAGATACATCTTAATTGAGCATTTACTCCTGTCTATAAACAAAAGGTTTGAATACAGCACCCCATTGTATAAAGGAAAAGCGTTGCACAAATGTCAGGAAGCACATTTCTGACCGAAACAGTGTTGAGACATACACTCTGAATAATGTGGAAAACGTAGACAGGAAGAAAGTCCTTGTCTTTGAGGACATAGCAAACCTAGTCTAACACAGTTGTTACCATTGCCTAATACGACTCATGGAAGAAATTAGGTCTGGGACATAGGGACACAGAGGGTGGTAATGGAATATTCTTCCTACACAAGGAATAGTTCACCGTCTGCAAAGTGCCTCGTTAGAGGAAAGATGTGCAGTAGGTGATCAGGCAAAATACTAGCTCGTCTCGTAACATATACCCCCCCCCCCTCTGGGTAGAAGGCTTCAATAGGCATTGCCTTAAACCGAAAGCTGAAGGGTATAACAGAAAGCTCAGAGAAACCACCCAACTGCACATAGCAATAAGAGCAAGTTGCTCGCAATTCCTGGGGTTAGTGACAAACATAAAACAACACCTTTAACACTTTCCTGACCAATTTCGATGACCGTCAAATTTCCGTTACAGAACCCTGGTGACCAATGTCGACGACCGTCGAAAACGCTATGATATATCAGAAATACGGTAATACCCATTACAATAATGTTACTTTAAATAGCATTTCCTGGAAATTATGTTGTGTAAAAATGGCGGCACGTGTGGAATACAGATATAGACATCGTAAATGAGTTTTTATCATGGAATATCGGAATTTTCGAAGGTAACATTGTATGATATATAGAAATTAATGTAAATCTAGGCCTAGCATTATGATAAGTAGCATTTTGCACTTGAAATAACTCTGGAGCTTTCAAATTCATTCAGAAAGTGCAAGCAGTCGTTACAACACAAAGAAAGTTTAAAGGCTCTCTCGCACTAGATCGATTTTATACAGATTTTTAAAGACGGCAATGTCAATATATGAAATTTTGCGTACACCCTCGGTAATGGCAGTTAAGTACGCTATGGATTGCTGGTGAGCAAAGTGTTAATGAGCCAAATAAAAATTGTGTAATTTCCCCCTGCTGCTGAATTCTTCTTTGGCAATTACCGTTAGCTTTTTGTGAGTATTTGGAAAACAAATACCTTTTTATTTTTGTTGCATTTTTGTAAAAAAACCAAATTTTAATGGAAATAAAAGATCGACTACATTTTCCTCCGATGCTAATACAGAGCTCTTACATCTTTTATGCAATTGGGTGGTTTTGCCTTAGCTTTATTTCATATCCAGAAGACTTCTGAATCTTAGCAGTGTATAATGCTTTGAGAAAAGTCTTCTAAAGGGAATAAATTCTAGGGTTTTGTGATTTATTTTTTTTCAACCTTTCAACAACATGCAGAGTTTGTGTTGTGTGCTTCAGCTCCTGTCAAATATCCTTTCCTGTCAGAGGTGTCCATAGCAACCCAGCTCCAGGCCATTATATGTTGTTTTCAGTGCACAGTGTTGTTATTGTACAGTGTTGTTACTGTAGTGTTGTGTTTTTTAATATTTGAATTGAGACTGTTTTATCTTAACAGGAAATTGCAGAATTGAGGGACCAGCTGAGAGATGTCATGTTTTATCTGGAGGCCCAACAAAAACTAACTTGCAGCACAGATGTATCGCAGGAAGAAATACAAGGTGGCCAGGTCATCGTGGGGGCTGCTGCCGCTCCTTCACAACCTGGCAAGAAAACAAGAAAAAAGAGATGACGCTGAGTCATAGAATCATTCACAGCTGACAGTAGAGGGAGCCAGCTTGCAGGAATCACATAGAACTGAGATATTTACAAGCACGATTCATGGATATTCAGATAAATACAATGTGTCAAAAAGTGCATAGAATAATTGTTGCTTCTCTCGTTCTCTGGCCCGGCCTTCATTTGCAGACAGTGTTGTGTGTCACACTGCTCAAGATTTGTGATTTGTTTCATAACTTTTCCTGATTCTTTATGTTTACTGTGATTCCCATTTCTTTATTTCTGAGATCTGTTTATCACGAGATAGCTCAGAGTTGTATATATGTGATTGTTGAAACTTGAACAAGTCACAAGAGCTAGTCGTATGATGTTATACAATGTATCATGATTTATTACATCTGTTCAGCGAGAGATGAACTGAACAATTTATATCATCATTGTTGTGATATGTTCGATGGGAGATAAACTGAGCAATTTATATCTTCATATTGTTGTGATCTGTTCGATGAGATAAACTGAGCAATTTATATCATCATTGTTGTGATCTGTTCATTGGGAGATAAACAGATCGATTTAAATAATGATTGTTGTGATATGTTTGTTTGGTGGGACATAACGAGCAATTTATATCTTGATTTGAAATTTATCCAATTTAAAATAAACTGAGAATGTTTGTTGCGATCCGATCCATTCAACATAAGATCAAACCATAAATGTGTATCTTATTATAAAACTATCATGAGATAACCTCAGCACTTTCTGTCATGACTGTTGAACCTGTTCATAAGGAAATAAAACCCAGCATTTCATATATCTAGGACCATCATGAAGCAACACATGATTCTGTTGCGGCAGACGGCTGCAGTGGCACTAGGTTACGGATAGTTTGCATTATTTCATGGGCGAAAGTAACACTACAATGATAATTCTGTGTCAAAATGATTTTCTTGTGTAATCATGGATATTTTTTGGATATGTTAGGAAATATGTTTATTTGTGTGTGCTCAGAAGGATTGTTTTAGATGTCTCCAACTGTATTAGTATCTGTTACTTGTTAGTTTTGAGTCAGTGATTTGATTTGATCTCAGTCTCTAGTCCTCTGCTAAATTAGAAGATGCTAGGTTTTGCAATACATTGGAGGTGTATTACCACCAATATAATCTGGCAGATTATTTCATTGGTTCTGTATTCAAGCTCATCATGCACCATCTCCAGCAAGGGAGTAACATGGATGTGGGGCAGGCAGCCTTTAACATGGATTTATTCTTGATCATGCTATGGAGTTTTGTGCACATGCCGAGCTTGACTTAAATCATTTATCTCTGGATATTTGAGCTCAGACAATTGACATGGAAGAAACAACTGACCAGATAACCTTACACAGACATAAATGAGGTAAAAAAAAATAGGAGAGGAGACTTGAATCTGATAGCTTAAATGTGATAGACTAGGCCGCAGTCACATTTGTATCTTATACGGGGACTGTTTGAACATCAAATCTGCAAATGACTATTTTGACAAACTTTAATACAATGCTGATATAATTGCATTGTCAGAGACTAGCCTGTTTTCAGAGCTATCATTTATAGATTTTGCAGAGAACAACATAAATACTTCTATTGAAAATGCAGAAAATTGAATTTTGTTGATTGGAAAGAAGATCCCCAATTAATCATCTACAGACAGTGAAGTATTAGAATGATTATTGAAGTATTCTTCAGTGAATTATTCTTCAGCATCCTGAATTTAAAGAGTTTGCCAATTTTTGCCTATAACATCAGGTAATCACTTCTTGTAAACCTGTATAGTTTTTCCTGTTATTGCAGGTGCCAACTATGAGAACATGTACAACCGTGTTTTGAAACACTGGCGATAAGGATGCCAATCAGAGAAATTATCTGTGCAATAAATTATGATCCCATCTCAATTTACACTGTCAGATTTGATCGCATCTCAGTCTAGACTGCCCAGATTTGATGCCTTCGCAGTCTAGACTGCCCAGATTTAATCCCATCGCAGAATACAATGCCCAGATTTGATCCCCTAGACATTGTCCAGGAGTTGTCCATGAACTTCAAAACTTACCTATTAACAGGATGCACTTTGAGGAAGTACTTGTAGGGTCTTGGCGATATACTAAATTGCATAACTCATTGTATCCCAGAGACTTTAGTATTAAGTTTTGCATGAGTAGGAATAAGCATGTGAAGGACAGAAAGAGACATTTCTTGAACGAGCAACAGGACAGGAATCAAAAGTATGTATACACTTCAACATCTATTGGTGGGACTGAACATAAAGAAAGATAACAGGTTTAGTAGACTTTTAACCCCAGTCTCAATAGATAAAAAGTAGATTTATAGACCCAGTCTCGATAGATAAAAAGTAGACTTATAACCCTGTCTCGTTAAATAAAAGCAGACTTTTTGGATTGTAACTCATTCTGTCTCGAAGATAAAGGTTTAACAGACATTTAGTTTATAACTCTAGTCCTTGTCTTAAGAGATAATTCTTAACAGAGTTTTTGGTGTGAAACTCTATTCCTTGCTGTAAATTGAAAAAAATTTATATTTTGAAAATTGATCTATATTCCTAGAGATAAAACTTGCAGACTGTGTATACAAATTATAGAATGTTCTGTAGAATTATACAGGGTGTCTGTAAAGTTGATGTGTGTGTCTTCTTCTGCGTTCACTCTCTAATAAACCAACATGAATGTTTGTGTGATTTCTGCAGAGGAGTGTGAAGTACTTTGTTCTGCCAGTTCCACAGTTGGTCCAGCACATCCGTTTTTGGTATACCTTTAATTTGGGCGGACTTCACTAGCCTGCGACAGCCTTCCTATCGCACCAGGCGAAGGATGTGTACCAACTCATGTCATGACGGTTTATCACCCACTTTGCCCTTGAACTTTACAGTCCAAAACATGTCGCTGGGTGGCAGTCTCAGAGGAGGCAATAGTCAAGGATTTAGTCTTGGTCAAATAGTCAATCTCGCACTCCTAGTTCCACTGCCAGTGAACTTGTCTCGCGTAATTAGATGTATTGTGCCTGTACTCATCGAGTACCGAACCATTTTTCTCCGCAAGTATGATTCTGGTATAGGTAGAGTTAGTCCTCGGTTCATTCGTTCTCTTAGCCGAGGTGTCATTCGCCAACATTGTGAACCCCTCGTCTGATCTCTACACATTTTAGGAGCACCAGGGACTAGAAGCTTGTTTTCAAGCTAAACAAAACTTTTATTCCAATTTCCTTTTCACATTTTTATGTTATATTTGCACATGGTAGCGCTGCCACTGTTCTGCCCTCTCATTGTTCTCAATATGTTATCCTTACGGAGGCTAGCACACAAGTCTCACCATTCGTCTTGGTATGTACCCAGTTCGTGACATTTGTATTGGCCGCTCCTCTAATGCTTGAGGCCGGACTGTCTTGCATCACTGTGTGTTGACAATGCTGCTGTATGTGTAGGCGCAAAGGTATTGGAGATATTTCCTATCTTTTTTTGCAGTCAATTCTCATTAAATCTGCTGCCTCCATCCATATTCATTGACACGATCCCCAGAAGTGCTGGCCAGGAAAACAACAAAAGCAGCTGCATTTCTGTTTCCAGGGTGCACCATGAGGAGTTACGTTGTGGATCTTGGTTATATGTTAACCCTGGGTCCTGTAAGAACAATGATAATACTCCACTGTGCACTGAATTTGAAAAGAAATATATATGTGTGCTCCATATGACATCAATGAAGGGTGTGTATTTCAATCCTCCAGTGTACAGTGTACATCAGCTGATTAATGTTAGCTGCTGACTTAACTTTTATTTGCTGACCAAGAATGTTGCTAAATACTTAGCAAAGAGTAATTGTGATGGAACAAACAAGTGTTTGATAATGTGGGGGGGGGGGGGTAAATATAGGCAAGATGTTATATTAGAAATTTTGTGCCAAACTTTCCTGATGCACAAGTTCCTCACCGTAATGCAATTAGAAATTTGATAAACAAGTTTGATATGGGTACTGTGCAGGATGCACAGCAATCTGGACATCCTCCAATTTCAGAAGAGCTATGTATCGATATCTAAAATAAAGTTATCAAAGTCCATATAACTCTTTACAACATACCTTGCAACCAATGGTTGACAATGACATCACACAAACCTTCACTAAACACCCACAATTCATGTGACATAGTGTCACCAGCAATGTAAATGAGTGCACAAAGACTTTATAGATACCCTGTATAATTTCCATTGCTAGAATTTATCATTTTAGTTTCTTGAATTTTTAGAATTTTCATTGCTTGAATTTATAATTTCCATTGCTAGAATTTATGATTTTCATTGCTTGAATTGATCATTTCTATTGCGAGAATTTTCTCATTAAATACTCTTAAAAATAAAAGAGTCATTTCATGTCCAGCATATCTGAATATTCAGTATATCTGAATATTTATAATTTCTCATATGTTCAGAAAGTTCACCAGCTTTATCTGATACTGAACTAATTTATAAATGTGAACGTTTTCAGAATCTCCAAATGCAAATAAAGATTGTATTTCCACTGAACTTACGTTTCTACTCCAGTGTTCATTCTCAAACTCCCACTGGATCTCTCTTGTAGCAGGACAATGCTCCTACTAGACATCCACAAATATGTAGTCCAGAGAATGGAAATGCGTTGTGTTGCCATTTTATTTGTGTCAATGGCCTGACACATCCGTCTTTGGTGGAGAACTTACATTTGATTTCTCTATTACACAATTTTCTGACAAATGTCAAAACACAGAATTTTCTGACAACTGTCAACATACAGAATTGTCTGAATACTGTGGTGAACATGCACAATGTCGACCAAGTTGTTACTGTTATTGTGGTCATGACTGTGTAATGTTTTATACAGTGCAATCTTTCTATTGCATATTCTTTTATAACAAATATTTCTATTTAACAACATTTTTTTCAAAATCCCTAATTATATTTATTCTATATTGTTTGTATTGAATATAATGAATTTCTGTTATTATGTGTTAACCTGTAACTTTCAGTCTTAATGTGCTACCAGAACCTGAACTGCAAACATCAAGTGATCCTGCTTAGGGTCCTAAAGAGGAGCAAAGATTAATAGAACTGAATGCATGTCTTAGAAAGTGATGCCACTTGCAGATTGAGTGAGAGATGTGCTATAGATCTTGCAGATGTCAAAAGTGACAAGTCCATAGAATAGAGTGGGGAGATTAACTACATATCTTGTAGAAGGTGTTGACATGACAACCATATATATAAAATAAGGAGATTAACTGCATGTCTTGTAGAAGGTGTCAAAAGTGACACGCCCATAGATAGTGTGTCGAGATTAACTATATTTAGAAGGTGTCAAAAGTGACACGCCCATAGATAGTGTGTCGAGATTAACTATATTTAGAAGGTGTCAAAAGTGACACGCCCATAGATAGTGTGTCGAGATTAACTATATTTAGAAGTTGTCAAAAGTGACACGCCCATAGATAGTGTGTCGAGATTAACTATATTTAGAAGGTGTCAAAAGTGACACGCCCATAGATAGTGTGTTGAGATTAACTATATTTAGAAGGTGTCAAAAGTGACACGCCCATAGATAGTGTGTCGAGATTAACTATATTTAGAAGGTGTCAAAAGTGACACGCCCATAGATAGTGTGTCGAGATTAACTATATTTAGAAGGTGTCAAAAGTGACACGCCCATAGATAGTGTGTCGAGATTAACTATATTTAGAAGGTGTCAAAAGTGACACGCCCATAGATAGTGTGTCGAGATTAACTATATTTAGAAGGTGTCAAAAGTGACACGCCCATAGATAGTGTGTCGAGATTAACTATATTTAGAAGGTGTCAAAAGTGACACGCCCATAGATAGTGTGTCGAGATTAACTATATTTAGAAGGTGTCAAAAGTGACACGCCCATAGATAGTGTGTCGAGATTAACTATATTTAGAAGGTGTCAAAAGTGACACGCCCATAGATAGTGTGTCGAGATTAACTATATTTAGAAGGTGTCAAAAGTGACACGCCCATAGATAGTGTGTCGAGATTAACTATATTTAGAAGGTGTCAAAAGTGACACGCCCATAGATAGTGTGTCGAGATTAACTATATTTAGAAGGTGTCAAAAGTGACACGCCCATAGATAGTGTGTCGAGATTAACTATATTTAGAAGGTGTCAAAAGTGACACGCCCATAGATAGTGTGTCGAGATTAACTATATTTAGAAGGTGTCAAAAGTGACACGCCCATAGATAGTGTGTCGAGATTAACTATATTTAGAAGTTGTCAAAAGTGACACGCCCATAGATAGTGTGTCGAGATTAACTATATTTAGAAGGTGTCAAAAGTGACACGCCCATAGATAGTGTGTCGAGATTAACTATATTTAGAAGTTGTCAAAAGTGACACGCCCATAGATAGTGTGTCGAGATTAACTATATTTAGAAGGTGTCAAAAGTGACACGCCCATAGATAGTGTGTCGAGATTAACTATATTTAGAAGGTGTCAAAAGTGACACGCCCATAGATAGTGTGTCGAGATTAACTATATTTAGAAGTTGTCAAAGTTTCAAGCCCATAGATCTCATAGCTGTCAACTTATTTTTTTGCATAAACTGTCATTTTTTAAACTTTATATGCGTATATTTATTTAAAAAACGTCAGTATTACTCATAATTATTGATGACCTATTTCTTCTCCCCCCTCCCTCACATCCTACCTTTTTTTTAAAAAATGTTATGGTTTGGGGGGGGGGGGGGAGTCGAAATCCATATCAATGCAGAGAAATGTGTACTAGTTGCCACACATGATAGGTGGGGGGGGGGGGGGGGGTTTGACTACACAACTTGTAGGTATTAACATGACAGGTAGAGGAGGGAGAGGGTTTTTATAGAATCCACTAGTGGGTGACAATGTAATGCAGGGGTCAGAAAGAAAAAAAAATACATATTTTAGGACCGGGAAAAAGAACGAGATTTTTAAGCTACAAAGAAAAAAATGGACATTTGGGAGCCATGAAGAAAAAATTCAACATTTGAAGGCCACAAATAAAATTATGTTTTTATTTTTACTTATCAATTAAATCAAATAATTGTTACTAGGCCTATATGAAATTTATGGAACATAAATTTTACTGATAAATACTATTCTGTTAGCAAAATAAGGTCCTCAAAGCTGAAGTTTTTTTCAGGTCTCTGTGACCATGGCTACAGCAGAAAAAAAATGTTGAGAATCATTGTTACTGTCAGTGGCAGGAGATTGAGAGTCTCGGAGACATTAAATGCTTTGTCTGATGCAGTGTTGCTGCTAATATGCTCATGACTCCGATGACATAAAGGCTATATACAGGAACATTGAACAAATGTTTCTCAATCAGCAAGATGTCGTGCCATCATTTAGGCACTGTGTGATCATTAAATGAAGTGTCAAGTGTACAGAAGAATATCATAAGAAAAGGGACAGGTCACATTCACAAAAATTTGATGGCATTGTATTGCTAAAATTTTTTTGCACTTGTCCTCAATCCTCCCACAAAGCAGAAAATGTATTTGTTATTTCCCATTAGTGACCTCAATATTTTTCCAATTTTGGTTGGGTTATAGTTATGGTTAGGGTAAGGTTCAATTTCAAGTTGAACTAGAAATATTTTTACATTCTGGAGAAGTAAATATGATTGGCCTGGTGCTGACCACAACATCCCTAAGTATCCCATTGGTCAATTACAAAAAAATGCAAACCTAACTCTGTATTCCCTTAATGCGAGACTGTCTCGGCATATGAGAACTTCATTTTTTATTATTGTTGGGCTTTCATTTGGTGACTATTATATACTTGAAGACACTATGGCTATTTTTGGCATGCGATTCTAAGTATGTAAATAGTGACCAACTGAAAGTCCAACAATAATTTTTTTAAATGTCACAAATGGGGTTCTAATTAATTCTGTTGGAAGGTCTTTATTGGAGACTGTCATGGAAAAGTGTATTCCCAATAACCTTATATCATAGAAAAGTGTATTCCCCAATACCCTTATGTTGTGGAAAAGGACAACTTATGAATGGGGGGAAGCGCCTAAGACGGATATGTCAGGCCATTGGCGCAAATAAAATGGCAACACAATGCATTCCATTCTCTGCGACTACATCCTGCTGGAAATCTAGTAGTCCTGCTACACGAGAGATCCAGCAGGAGTTTGAGAATGAACACTGAAGACGAATGGTGGTGGGTGGGGGGGGGTGGTTTAATATGTCATTAGAAAAAAATTGTGCATGTGTATTTTGTTATGATATTGGTCTTCTGTCTCTTAAATTTATCACCCACAATGTCATTATCACCCACAATGTCATTATCACCCACAATGTCATTATCACCCACAATGTCATTATCACCCACAATAAGTTGGAAGAGTTTCTGTGTGCCAGTTATCAGATGAGAAACAAGAGTCAGTCAGTCAAGTTGAACTTGTGATTGTGTGCTTTGGAAAAGTTGTTCTTCTTCAGCATTCATTCTCAACCTCCCACTGGTTCTCTCTTGTAGTAGGACTGTTTTATTTGCACCAATAACCTGATACATCTGTCTTCAGCAATGGAGAAGTAAAAGACAATTTATAGATACACATTGAGGTCACTATTAAATAGTTTACTTTTTAGGATGTTTGAGGGACAAGTTGTGAATTCTATGAATAGTTATAATCTTTGTTCATCTCTTATTGTGTCTCATTTTGTGTGTAACTTTATCAGCAGAAGATGGATGTGTGGGACCATTGGTGCAAATAAAACAGTGACAACGCATTTCCATTCTCTGGACTACATCCTGCTGGATGTCTAGTAGGTGCATTGTCCTGCTACACGAGAGTTCCAGCGGGAGTTTGAGAATGAATGCTGAAGAGGAAGAAGTATAAAACTTTATATGTGCAGTACACTGTAGTTGTGTCTCATTTGTATAAAACTTTATCATATTTCCACTGTACTTGTTTACATGAACAAATTATTGTGTATATAGTGTCGACTGTTTTCAGCCATGCACAGGGGCTAGGGTTAACGTTTCCTATAAGGTGCACAACTTCATGGCTGTGCAGTTCTTAAAAGAGTGCTCTGCACACAGTTTATTGCTAATGTGCATAAATTTGTAGATCTCTGACCTAAAATAAATGTTACCTGATACTAATCTAAGAGTGATTTGTTCGTACAGACTTGGGAGTCTGTTTACGCTACCATCTATTCTACGCACGGAATAAACTTTTGAGGGACTGTTGGTTAGAACTTAGAGTGGGAGGAGGGTTAAACCAGAACAAACTTGCCAATAAATGGTAATAAGTGCACATAAACAGTGAAGATTAACTCACAAAAAAAATCCAAGCTTGTAAAAAAAAAACTGTGATCTGATGGAATAAACTTCCTTTTTCTTTGTTGAATTTATTGTTAGTATTTTTAAATAGTATTATTTCACTCTACAACAAATTAGTGAGAAGACAGAGATATAGATAGACACATAGATAGACAAACATATAGAGAGATAGACAGACAGACAAATAGATAAACAGACAGATAGATATTTTTTTAAATAGTATTATTTCACTCTGCAACACATTAGTGAGAAGACAGAGATATAGATAGACAAACATATAGAGAGATAGACAGACAGACAAATAGATAAACAGATAGACAGACAGATAGGTATATAGACAAATAGATAGATAGACACAGACAGACAGATATATATTTTTTTAAATAGTATTATTTCACTCTACAACGAATTAGTGAGAAGACAGAGATATAGATAGACACATAGATAGACAAAAATATAGAGAGATAGACAGACAGACAAATAGATAAACAGATAGATAGACACAGACAGATAGATATTTTTTTTAATAGTATTATTTCACTCTGCAACAAATTAGTGAGAAGACAGATATATAGATAGACACATAGATAGACAAACATATAGAGAGATAGACAGACAGACAAATAGATAGATAGACACAGACAGACAGATATATATTTTTTTAATAGTATTATTTCACTCTGAAACGAATTAGTGAGAAGACGGATATTTTTTAAATAGGCTGTTGTTTTTTTTTAAATAAAAGAATTTGTAGTATTATCCTTCCTCTTTTCTTATTTTCAGTTTATAAATACTTATTCATTATTATGTTGAGTTTTCTCATTTCAGTATCAAATTGTCTTTGACATTTGTGTTTCGCTTTAATTGATTTATGTTTATTCTCATGCATAATTGTCTCATGTGATTTGAGCCAGAAAGTGTGATTTGATTACTAATATTTCATATAATATTTCTAAAAATTCATCATATTGAAAGGTCTCAAGGGGTATAGAGAAATGACTTATTATATATGAGTTTCACCGTATGTTAGTCTGTCCCTTTAAACAAAACAGCACGCAGCCTGTCGAGTGTACCACTCATAGCACGTAACTGTGTAGCTCCAAGCAATAATCCCCAGAAAACTCTGAAATAAGGTCATGTTGATATCACAAGCTAGAATCTTTCTTCTTCTTCTTCTTTATTTCTGAAACTCCTGCAGATTAGCAGGATGTAGTCCATAGAATGGAATACATTATGTCATGGTTTGCAGTACATTGCGATATCTGCGCCTTTCGGCCTGACACATCCGACTTGAACATGGCTGTGGGTAACTTTTACCCTATATAGGATGGAGTAGCCAACTCCACCCCATAACCTCCTTAGTCACCTTTTATTTCATGCATGGAAGATAGTATTGCTACTCTTTGCTCCCCTCTCTGACCCCCAGCAACACACAATCACAGCTGGAAAAACCCTTGACCTCTTGAACACACTGCAAATGGTTTAACTACTACACTATGGAGATCCCCACAAATATTAAAAATGCATATGGGATTAGCTTCTTTGTATTCAGGTTGTCCCATACACACTCCGCCCCACTCAACAAAGTAGCACACTCCTACTTGGAGTACTACTCGTGTCATATAACTGCAACTTTAAACTATAACCCCCAGAAATCTTTGAAATAATTCACTGTAAACAAGACGTCACGAGCTGGACTCAAACCCATAACCTCTTGAGCGCCAAATTAACTGCTTAAACACTATGCTGCAGAGATGTGCGTTTGTATATGTAAAACCAATTTTTCTGTGATGTAGTTAGTAGATGCTATATATGTATTTATTATGTTGGAACTGCATTTAAACCTGTTAAAAAATTGGTATGACTGTGTTCAGTGCAACAAGACTGTATTGTCCATGTTGGCTATTGCCATGGTACCCAAGACCTTGTGTTCATTGCAACAAGACTGTATTGTCAGTGTTGATTGTTGCCATGGTACCCAAGACCTTGTGTTCATTGCAACAAGACTGTATTGTCAGTGTTGATTGTTGCCATGGTACCCAAGACCTTGTGTTCATTGCAACAAGACTGTATTGTCAGTGTTGATTGTTGCCATGGTACCCAGCATAATTCAGTATTTCTTCTTCTGCTTCTACACCACTTCTAAATCTCCTGCAAATCTGTAAAATGTAGTCCTGAGATACATGAAGAGATATCACCTTGTGAACTAGTGGAGCAAATACATGAAGAGATATCAACTTGTGAACTAGTGGAGCAAATACATGAAGAGATATCACCTTGTGAACTAGTAGAGAAAATACATGAAGAGATATCAACTTGTGAACTAGTAGAGAAAATACATGAAGAGATATCAACTTGTGAACTAGTGGAGAAAATACATGAAGAGATATCAACTTGTGAACTAGTAGAGAAAATACATGAAGAGATATCAACTTGTGAACTAGTAGAGAAAATACATGAAGAGATATCAACTTGTGAACTAGTAGAGAAAATACATGAAGAGATATCACCTTGTGAACTAGTGGAGCAAATAGTGGAACTAATATATCTTAGCAGATAAGTTAAGATCATTAAGAAGAGGTTAATGACCTCAACAAATAATTACTATAGATTATATGTATTATTATTGGCTGGCTTTATTCAATGAAAAAAATGTGTAGAAAGAATGTAATGGCCACTTCTGGAGTGTAAATCTTGTGACCACCATCACTATTTTTTGTGCATCTTTTGGGCCATGGCAAAACATTTGGGAGAAATGTCATATTTATCATTCTGTAGCATTTGGGAGAAGTGTCATATATTTATACATTCTGTAGCATTTGGGAGAAGTGTCAGTTATACTTTATGTGGCATTTGGGAGAAGTGTCATAGTTATACATTCTGTAGCATTTGGGAGAAGTGTCATATATTTATACATTCTGTAGCATTTGGGAGAAGTGTCAGTTATACTTTATTTGGCATTTGGGAGAAGTGTCATAGTTATACATTCTGTAGCATTTGGGAGAAGTGTCATAGTTATAAATTCTGTAACATTTGGGAGAAGTGTCATATTTATCATTCTATAGCATTGTGGAGAAATGTCATATTTATACATTCTGTAGCAGTTGCATTGTATTGTAGCGCAGTAGCCTAGTGGATAGTGAGATTGCTTGCTATCACCAGGTTACAGCCTGTCAGGTTCGAAACCATGTCTGGACAAAAATAAATTGTCCTGGTCATGATTTCTCACCTGACATGATCACTCTTCCAGTCGACTCAGCTGCAAATGGGCGCCTGACACATGAGTTAGGGAAAGTAAACACAGCAAGGAAAGGAATTGACCACCTCACTTAATAGTTGCTGCGGCTTATTACATGAAGAGTTATCTTCATCTCTGATTGAAGGTTGCTGCCATGGTTGCTACCTTTACCTTAACATTTGCATAGACTAGATAAGTACAGCAGAATCCCTCTATAGCACATTCTGTTATAACAAATTTCCCTATATAACAACAGTTTTCTAAATCCCCAATTATATTTATTCTATATTGTTTGTACTGTGTATAGCGAATTTATTTTATTACATACATATTTTGTTGATCCTGACGAAGTTGTTATAATGGGATTTCACTGTATTGTTATTGTTAGACAAGAAGTCTATTATGTTGTTGTGATTATCTATTAATGGCGCCACATTTAAAACTGTCTTGTCTAATCCAACTTACATTGGTCACATTCAGAGCTGTCCATTTTTTATGTATGCAAAATCTGATACAACTTTAAAACTACATGGCAACACCACCACATTATCTTGTGATCTTATATGATGGAATCCCATTATAACAACTCGGTCCGGACTAACAAAATATGTAGGTAATGACAGAAATGTGCTATATACAGTACAAACAATATAAAATACAGTAGAAATCCGATTATTCGAAACCCAATTAACTGAATCCCCAATTATCCTAATCGAATTTGGATGAAATAATTTTAGAGCAAGAGCGTTAGCGGTAGAGAGGTCCCGGGGCAGTGCGCACATTCCGTTACTATGTAGTTTATCTGCAATACATAGTTGCTTACATGTTACTGTACTTGTATCATTAAAATTCCGTTCATTTCAATGTATGATTGTATGTATATACACCGTTTTGATTCATTCATGAGCTATATCTAATTATCCGAATTTTCATATATTCAAATCGGCTCGATCCCCAATTAATTCGGATAATCGGATTTCTACTGTAAATATAATTGGGAATTTTGAAAAGTGTTGTTATATAGAGAAATTTGTTATAACAGAATGCGCTATAGAGGGATTCCACTGTATTACATGCTGTGTTAAATTAAAGCAGAAATGAGCAAAGATTTATAAAATGTTTTAAAAGAATTCTTTGTTTTGATGAGCGATGAAACTAGTTTCCTATGCAAGTAAATTCAAGTAGGAAGCAAGAGGGTTAATTAAAAATTCTGGAGACTAATGGAAATTGAACATGGATCAATTACTGTTAGTCTCAAGAATTTTTATTTTATCCTCTTGCTTCCTACTTGAATTTAGATGTATTCTCAGGAGCTGTTCTCCGGAGCTTTATTTCATACACAGAAGAGACTAAATCTCAGAGGGAGTATGTGTGTATATGTGTGCACGTTCCATCACTTTGTATGCAGGCTAATCACATGAACATCTCTAACTGTATGGAGGTAACTAATGTTGGCTGCAACAATACAGTCACAATATGACTTCATGGCTTCGATATGGTCACACAACCCATATGACTTCTATACAGCCATAGAGCTCATACATGTTCATGGTTTCAATACGGTCACAATATGACTTCATGGTTTCAATACGGTCACAATATGACTTCATGGTTTCAATACGGTCACAATATGACTTCATGGTTTCAATACGGTCACAATATGACTTCATGGTTTCAATACGGTCACAATATGACTTCATGGTTTCAATACGGTCACAATATGGCTTCATGGTTTCAATACGGTCACAATATGACTTCATGGCTTCGATACAGCCATAGAGCCCATATGAGTTCATGGTTTCAATACAGTCACACAGCCCATGAGACTGCATGGCTTACATATGGTCACATAGCTCATATGAATGCATGACTTCCGTATGGCGGCCCAATGTAGAAAGGTAATGTTAATCTTATAGTGTAGATGTGTAGAATATGCTACATATGTCGTAACTTTCTGTGACGGCGACAGGCTAAATTTGTTAACTATAATGAAGTTTTTCTAATCACTGTAGACACACAGGAAAATAACATTTGACGTTTCTACAAAAACGTCTTTACAAAGAACATAACAAGTAAGGGACTGCAATGTCGACAATCACATTACAGAGATAATTATGAAGGGGCTAATACTCTTCCTCACCATCTTACCGTTTCCAATTATGGAAGTTAGATACAGATGTATACATGTGGATCAAGTAAATTGTTCATCTCAGGACTCGAAACCAGAACTTTTGGACAATAAGCCAATATGCTAGCATCTGAACTAATCCCAATTATCATGTACACTAAAAATGAAGACCACCACATAATCTCCAGCTGCATCAAAGAATTGGCTGGTCATGTATGCCATAACAAATTTTGTTTGGTGCAACCCCCCAAGAACCATTTATGACCGGCAACATCAGTCCTTGGAATATCATCTCATTTGTCATATGGGAGTGCAACCACACGGAATGAACATTAATCACCGTTTTGTTTGAGTTACCCACCTTTTCTTTATACCCTCTACTCCCGTATTGCACTGATTCTTGTAATTATTTGTCTTTGTACACTTTCGTGAGTAATTATTTTTGTGTTTGCCGTACTTCTATATATTTCCTTTATGTCTTCTTTCGTTTGTGTATGTCAATATGTGATTATTTTGTACTCTGCCATTTTGTTATTGTTAAATCATTTACATATTTAGATTTTGATTTCCTCGTTGTTATTGGAGTTGTCTCTTCGATGGGTGCCCACACATGTATAGTTATTTGTATATGCATTTTGTTTTACATGGTTCTATGTATCTACACAATTACTTTGGGCCACACATTTGTATGTATACATATGCAGTTGTTATAGCATTATCTTTATGTGAACGAACGTTTATATTTACATTAATATATGTATATGTTTCTATGTGTACGAATGTTCATGTTATTGTTTTTATTTATGTGAGAAAGTGTTTATGTGGATGCATGTTCATATATATATATATATATATATTTATGTGAGCGCTTGTTTATGTTAATGCACGTATCTCCATTCTGTGTCAATATGTATGCCTATTCTGGTGTGAGCCCTTTCCTATGTGTGGATACATTTACATGCCTGTGCATTTTGTGTGGGTATCCTTCACACATCTGTGTCCATTTTGTTATATATTTATTTCTTAACTCTTGGTGTGTGTATACATTTCTATGTATGTTTAGGTTTGGTTTTATATATATGTTTATGTCTATATTTGGTTTCACATTCATTCCATACGTTTTCAAATGATGATTCGCCTTGTATCCTTCCTTCCCCAAACCCACTCACCCCACCACCCCACAACCTCATCATTACTCATCTATCATTATCATATGCCATTCTGGTTGGCGTAAGTGACCATGGTTCTCTGTTCACAGTATTGTTATCAGGATCGTTGTTTCCAAGCCTTGCTAGGTTGTCAAACGAATATTTTCTCACGTCCCCATCTGTCTCTGTTCCCTTCAGTCTTGCCTGTTGTGACTATGTTCTTAAAACCTGCCTGTCTGATAAAGTGACAAAAGGGGTATTTTTCTTATCTTTTTCTTTTATTATTCTTGCACTCATCTATGGTGCCTCTAATTTCCCACTTTCGGTTTGTTTATAATGAATGCACGCATTTTCTCTTTTACTAGATGCGTTGCCATCCCTGCGTTATGAAGACGGGGCTTGATGAAATCTAGTCATCTATTATTTTTTTAATTTTGTTGTTTTCTGTTGTTTGTCTCTTGAAAAGGTTCAATTTGAGCCGATATGTTAAGAATTGTCCTGTTTGGTTTTTATGTTTTTTTATATATACTTTTTTTAATATATTTTTATTAATAGGCAAGGTGTTTTAGTAACCTGTTTAATTCATTTTGCTTGACTATTTATGACTAGTAAGCAAGACGGGTAAAACATCTTACCAATAGTTTTCCCAAAATAAAAAGGTCTCCAAAAATCCCATGAAAATGGAGAAAATACTTTTTCATGTAAACCACCCTTTCCCAGACATATCTTGGGTGTCAGATTTGATGTCGGAAATGATAGTCTGCAGAATTGGACTTTGACTATTTATGTCTGATATGGCAGCTCTGTGGCAAAGTGGAACAGAGCTCGTCTGTGACGGCCAAGGTACCGAGTTCGATCCCCACCACAGGCAATTGTGCATCCGGACCGTTCAGAAAGCAATGGCAAACTACTGAACATATTTATATTGCCTAGAAAATCACCACAGCCAACAAATGCTGGGTTGATAGCTAAGTCCTGTAAATGATATGCTACCAATTTTTTTTTATGGTGGCAAAGTTACTCTCCCCCAACAGTAATAAAGTTCCAAGTAGGTTTAGGTATGTTAATGATCGGAAGATGTTTTATTCGATGAATCTGATGAAGAAAAAAACAGGCTGAAGATTATAGCAACAACGTGTAACATGAGGACAATGTTAAAACAGAAGAATTTCATGCATTGATTGGAGACTCAGATATTTGATGCATGTTTGGAGACTCAGATGTTTGGAGACTCAGATGTTTGACACATTATTTGGATACTCAGATGTTTGCAGACTCAGATGTTTGATGCATGTTTGGAGGCTCAGATGTTAGGAGTCACAGATGTTGGATGCATGTTTGGAGACTCAGATGTTTGATGCACGTTTAGAGACAGATGTTTCATGCGTATTTGGAGATTCAGATATTTGATGCATGTTTGGAGACTCAGATGTTTGATGCATGTTTGGAGACTCAGATGTTTGATGTATGTTCGGAGACATAGATGTTTGATGCATATTTGGAGACTCAGATGTTTGATGCATGTTTGGAGACTAAGATGTCTGACACATTATTTGTGTTTCATGCATATTTGGAAACTCAGATGTTTCATGCATGCTTGGAAACTCAGATGTCTGACACATTATTTGTTTCATGCATGTTTGGAGACTCAGATGTTTCATGCATGTTGGGAGACTCAGATGTTTCATGCATGTTTGGAGACTCAGATGTTTCATGCATGTTTGGAGACTCAGATGTCTGACACATTATTTGTGTTCATGCATATTTGGAGATTCAGATGTTTTATGCATGTTTGAAAACTCTGATGTTTAATGCATGTTTGGAGACTCAGATGCTTCATGCATGTTTGGAGACTCAGATGTCTGACACATTATTTGTGTTTCATGCATATTTGGAGATTCAGATGTTTCATGCATGTTTGGAGACTCAGATGTCTGACATATTATTTGTGTTTCATGCATGTTTGGAGACTCAGATGTCTGACATATTATTTGTGTTTCATGCATGTTTGGAGACTCAGATGTCTGACATATTATTTGTGTTTCATGCATGTTTGGAGACTCAGATGTCTGACATATTATTTGTGTTTCATGCATGTTTGGAGATTCAGATGTTTGGAGACTCAGATGCTTCATGCATGCTTGAAAACTCAGATGTCTGACACATTATTTATGTTTCATGCATGTTTGGAGATTCAGATGTTTCATGCATGTTTGGAGATTCAGATGTTTTATGCATGTTGGGAGACTAAGATGTCAGTCTGACATATTGTGTTTCGTGCATGTTTGGAGATTCAGATGTCTGACATATTATTTGTGTTTCATGCATGTTTGGAGATTCAGATGTTTGGAGACTCAGATGTTTCATGCATGTTTGGAGATTCAGATGTTTGGAGACTCAGATGTTTCATGCATGTTTGGAGATTCAGATGTTTGGAGACTCAGAGGGGGTGTAGGATTTAGAGCAAGTATATGCAGTAGCCAACTTGGACTAGCCAAATAATGTCCATTCTCAAAAAGAGTACCTCTTGTGGTGATACATTTTACTTAACCAAAACAAACCCCAAAAAATTAACCAAAGGTAGACTCCTGTTAGTTCCATGCCACTTGGGTCAGCAGTTTCTGACTTCACATGTAATCTATTATCTCTTGATACTTGGCCTGAAAACTGTTAGTCGGGGACTCCTGCAGGTTTGCTTCATTTTCAAGAATACAAAATGTTTTTTTTAACAGCCAATTATTTATTCTTCTTCTGCCTTCATTCTCAAACTCCTGCAGGTTAGTAGGATATAATCTGGAGAACATTCTCAAACTCCTGCAGGTTAGTAGGATGTAATCTGGAGAACATTCTCAAACTCCTGCAGGTTAGTAGGATGTAATCTGGAGAACATTCTCAAACTCCTACAGGTTAGTAGGATGTAATCTGGAGAACATTCTCAAACTCCTGCAGGTTAGTAGGATGTAATCTGGAGAACATTCTCAAACTCCTGCAGATTTGTCTTGACATTTCAAACTTTAGCATGGCCTCTGGGTCACTTTGACCCTCTGTGGGATAGAACCAAATCCACCCCCAAAATATCTTTACTTGCCTCCTCCAACATGCATGGCCGGTAACAGTGTTGCTATTCTTTGCTCCCATTTTGGGCCCCAACAAAACTGAGCGGGCAAACTATTTATAATATCTGTCACCATTTTGGTGCAACTGGCAGTCATAAAGATTCATTTTTGGAGGAAAATGTGTCAAAGTTATTTATGGTCCATATGTTTCTAACACATCTAATTGTCATTGACAAATTAAAGTGGAATCCCTATATTGTCATTGACAATATCACAGTGGAATCCCTATATTGTCATTGACAAATCACAATGGAATCCCTATACTGTCATTGACAATATCACAGTGGAATCCCTATATTGTCATTGACAATATCACAGTGGAATTCCTATATTGTCATTGACAAATCAGTGGAATCCTTATATTGTCATTGACAATATCACAGTGGAATCCCTATATTGTCATTGACAAATCAGTGGAATCCCTATATTGTCATTGACAAATCAGTGGAATCCCTATATTGTCATTGACAATATCACAGTGGAATCCCTACATTGTCATTGACAAATCACAGTGGAATCCCTATATTGTCATTGACAATATCACAGTGGAATCCCTATATTGTCATTGACAAATCACAATGGAATCCCTATACTGTCATTGACAATATCACAGTGGAATCCCTATATTGTCATTGACAATATCACAGTGGAATTCCTATATTGTCATTGACAAATCAGTGGAATCCTTATATTGTCATTGACAATATCACAGTGGAATCCCTATATTGTCATTGACAAATCAGTGGAATCCCTATATTGTCATTGACAAATCAGTGGAATCCCTATATTGTCATTGACAATATCACAGTGGAATCCCTATATTGTCATTGACAATATCACAGTGGAATCCCTACATTGTCATTGACAAATCACAGTGGAATCCCTATATTGTCATTGACAATATCACAGTGGAATCCCTATATTGCGCATCCTTTTATAAAAA
Source organism: Meghimatium bilineatum (assembly GCA_034231615.1). Taxonomy (NCBI): domain Eukaryota; kingdom Metazoa; phylum Mollusca; class Gastropoda; order Stylommatophora; family Philomycidae; genus Meghimatium; species Meghimatium bilineatum. The sequence goes on from CM067309.1 coordinate 15,549,553, forward strand.
AAATTCCCTTATTTAGGAACACTTTTCAAAATCCCCAAATATATTTATTCTTTACCGTTCATCCTGTATAGAACAAATTTGTTATTACATACATGTCTTGGTCTGGCCCAAATTATTCTAATGGGATTTGACTACAAATAAGCAGACAAAATAAATTATCAGTGGAAATACAAAATTTAAGGCAGACAACAAAAATAAGAAACTATTTGAAAATATAAGATGACCTAATAACTTTTATTTTTTCTTCAATTCTTTTATTGTTCACATGAGAATCTTTTCACTATTTTTTAGTGTGACAATATTCTAACACAACTGAAGCATCTTCCATGATGTCTGGACGTGCGGATTGGATAAAAAGATATGTTAAAGATGGATTAGTATGACTTCCTGTAAGTTATTGATCATGGACAAGAAATGAGACCAAGTCAGTCTTTGATGCTTCAAGTTAAAGCTGTTAACTGTATACATGTATGTCACATTTTCACTCAAGGAAAAATTGGACAGGGTCATTCGATGGTACTTAGAAATACTTGTCCGAGACAATTCATTTGCTGGAAGCTAGAGTGACGTATGATGACAGCACAATCATAGCTGATAAGATTATTTTATCCCCAAGTGACAACCCTGACAACAGGCTGCCTTACCAAAGTCTGTCTAAGAAAGTCTCGATTTAAAAAAAAAAAAGGCAACCTGGTTCCCAAAATATCATGCTGAATACGGCTATGTCGGGACAAAAGGCAAAGATATTGCAGACTTCTTGTAAACTGCATCCATAACAAAGAGGGTGAAACCAGATTTAGACAAACATTTGTCAGACATAACTCATAAACATAATAAAGATAAGCATTTGTTACACATAACTTTAACATATTAATTTATCAGGAAAGAAACATGCATTTGTTTGAAATAACTGAAAAACATGCATTTGTCTGTCATAACTGATAAAACAAATATTTGTTTGACATAACTACTTAGAGACATAACTCATAAAACTGACATTTGACTGACATAACTACAGTAATAAAACATAAGACAACTAAAACACATTAATGAAACATACATTTGTTATACATAACTCATAAAACAATTATCAGACAACTAATAAAACAGACATTTTTTAGACAAAACTATTAAAATATTTATCAGACAACTAATAAAACAGACATTGGTCTGACATAACTAATAAAACAGACATTTATTAGAAATGTCATAACAGAAACAAACCTACCAGGTAATAAAACACACATTTGTCAGACATACTAATAAAAGACATTTGTCTGAGATAACTAATAAAACAGACATTTGTTAGACAAAACTAATAAAACCGACAATTGTCAGACACAAATGCTAAATAAACATAAGCATTTGTCTAACTAATAAAACAGATACATATAGGTTTAATATTTCCAATAATATTTGATGACAGAAAACAAATGTGGTCAACTATTACAGAATCAGTCTGATTGGCTTTAATAAGATAAATTCAATAATGTGTGAAATCCTACATCAAATATTGTCTTTTCTCTCATAATACATTACTGAGATTATGTTGTGGTAACACAAATGTACTATATTTGATGGTAGAGTGTCTCAATCTGTTATGACAGAGGAGTACGGTTTTAAAGTCCTTTAAAATAAATGCAGTCTTTCCCTTACAGCTTCATGAGGCATTTCACTTATAATGCAGACATTAACAAATTACATCAAATAACCTATTTGGTATATACAGATTTAAACCATAGATTTATTGTTTGCCTGAACTATATGGCAACTATGACCTGGGTTTCTAGTTCAAGGTGCAATGAACAGGGCCACTGTCTTCTTCCCTGACATATCAACTGAGACGGCTAAGGAAAGTTGGGGGATAGTTTGACAACCTGTCTGCTTGTTAAAAAACTATCATTATCACTGCAAGTCCTCACAATTTCTTAACCTTGTTTTCTGTCAAATGCCCCCCTCCCCCATGGATGACAAAGAGATCTGGCCAGAGGATGTTACATCATTGTCTTTTCCCTCTAGTATTCATTGTCCCATAAAAATATGGGCTTAACACCATATCCCGCCCCATGCTCTACTTCATTCTCAGTTGTGGAAATTTACATACATTCTACGATAGAAGAAATGAGTGATCAGAGGAAGTGGTGGCAGAACCAACAACTGACTAGGACACTGAGTTTAAATACTTTTGGCTGACAGAATGGCAAGCAGAGAATTTATGGGAATATCCCCTGTGCATTTGTCACTGCATTATTTTGTTCTGAAGTAAATGTCTATTAGAGTGATGGTCTGAATGATACACTGTACCAAGCCAGCCTGATTTGATAAAAGTGAATCACATTTGGAATATGTATTTCCCTGAGAATTTTATATCAAGCATACTAACACGGATAACTGATGTCATAAGGGGAACATCTTCCTCACATGAAACATTCATCACATGAAAACTTTATGGAGCACAGGGATTAACTGTTGCTCATCACAGGTTTCCATTTTGTGAGACACCTGGAGTAAGTAGTCTCAATGCTAGTGATCCGTATTACAAACCACAATCAGTTTGACCATCGATTATGCAGTCAATACATTCCAAATGTAGTGATTCTTACTGAGAAAATGATTACACTCCCGACTACATTCTTACAGCATTCAATCAATGTTCAATTGGGAAAACTGGGATCTCTCAGTGATAACATATTATCTCCTCCATCTTAAAAAAAATTACAGATTAACAAGTCTCAAATATAAAAGCAATTCTATCTTTATCCGTATTGCGCGAATCTTCCGCCATGTGGCAACTTTGGCCTGGACTTCTAAGATCAGAGTACAAAGGATAGGGTCTGCTACTGTCTTCTCTCCAGACATGTCGTAGAAAGCAACTATGGGAAATTGGGAATAGGCTGGTTGTAGGACCTCTCACTTGTGAATTAATCATTATTGCCACTTCATATCTCAATTTCTTACTTTTGTCAAGTATCAAATGATCCCCATGAATGAAGAGACGCAGGCTAGCGAACATTGCACCTTTGTGACAGGCTCCTAGGAGATGGAAATGCTAGATATGCCATCACTGTGGATGGGTCAACAAATATGATCAGATAGGTACTTGGCCCAGAAGTACTTTCTACATCCCTGACTGAAGATCCTGGGATATTGCCACACAGTGAATGCTTCCCTGTGGAGACTAAACATGCATCCGTAAACCCCTCTAACACAAATATGTCTTTGATACAGTCTTATATGAGCCCAGGTGTCGTCTCAGTTACACAACTAAGAAGAACCTGTGAGGAACATTACAAAAATACAAAAACACGTGATAAACCAGCATTGACCTGGAACTGTCAGCCACTACACTCTGACGGATTTATTGAGACAAAGATTGGAGTACCTATGGACTTGTGCACACCAATAACCTGTGCTGCTTTTGTTTGGGAGGCTATAGCTGTCCAGAGCTACCAGCTCATAGCTTAAGGGATTATTTGATCATCATCCACACATGGAAAATATTTCCTAGTGACTTTATTCCACTATTCAAATATTTTGTTGATTCAATTCTATGAGTCAACATGAGTACCAACTATTGAATTCTGACCCAATATCTGCCAGTTTGTCCTCATTGACAGAAATAGATGGAACACATAGACTGGCACACTGAACAGGGAAGTCATGTTACTTGTTCTGTCTTTTGTACACAAATGTCACACACAAACATACACTGACAATTTATTGAACTAGCGCATTCACAGCCTGAAGACACATAAACCAGTTTTGTGTCGATGAATGATATCAAAACATTTCAAGAAGTTGATCAAATGAAACAATTTCGTCACAGCAGTTTTATGACAATAGCTAAAATAATTTAACATACTTTTAACCAGAATTTCTGGCAAATATTGGAAAACTGGCAGCATTAAAAATATATGCACTTGAGGGTTGCATCCATGTGCGAGCGCATTTTTTTGTGGAGATTTTAAACTGGCCCTAATCTTGAAAAATCGATCCAAATGACAATCAAAAGATGGTAAATAATAAATCCAATCTTTATACCAACACTGTGTTATCAGTGTCAGATGTGGGCAATACTGAAGATATGAAATTAACTGTATATCACTTACTTTCTACATTGAATGCAAAATTTCATGAGCTAGGTTTTTACTCTAATGTTGTCACTACGATATGTATGAAAGTATCTGAACTAATGTGGATGCCCTGGGTGCAGTAATAATTTCTGCCAGTTTTCTTGTTACTTTCTCTAATCATATGCCAAGTTGTTATTTATTTCCAACCTATTCAGAACATCACAGAACAGTCACCCTCGAATAATCAGCTCATTTACTTCCTATAAACATGCCATGACCAATATTTCCTCGGACATTTTCCCTGTACTCACGGAACTGACCGATTGACACAGCCTCACTTTGACATTTCCAGAAACATCTCATTTTAAATTGTAACTACTGACTACATTTATACATTTGTAATGTCTTTCTTATTACAAAACTTTTATGCAATAGAAAATCATGTATAGTTTACATTCTTCAGCAGAATGAAATTCTGGTTCTATCCCACAATAAGGGCCTACCTTCACACTTTTATAAAAATCTACGCAAATCTACACTTTTGTGACGTCATTTACTGTCTGTTTAATCCTAGGTACAAAATGGATACCGTAATCATAGGTTTGTTAGAGATATATAATTCTGTTAGTGTGACTGCTGCCAGATTTGACGATTATCGCACCACCCTCTGAGAGAGGGCCACCCTCCTATCTGCACGCCCCTAAAATAAATATCTCAAACCCGAACCTCTTATCCGTAAGTATAGACTGACTGACTAGATGGGAAATAATTTGCGGGAAACGCATTGCCTATATTTTATTTCACACCCAGGAAAATATGTAGGCCCTTATTTTGGGAATGAACCAAAATTCTTTTGTGCAAAGATAGGTAAATGATTTAATTCAATACAAATAGAAGATAACTCAAAATGTATTTGCAATAAAACTGTGCGTACAGCTTTGAATCTGCTGCAATGCACTTTCTATTCATCTTCATTTATTTGAAGCTGGAGTACAGTAATATTGGTCATGGCATGATGGACATCACAGAAGTAACTCAAGAACACATCTGTTTTATTTAATACGAAGATGTCACATCACAGTATGGTCAGCCTGGAACACATCAGTTTGTTACTTAATACTTATATATCATGAACATCACAGAACAGTCACCCAATTGAGAATAAACTGAGCCAGACTGGAGGCTCACATAAATGGGATACGTTGTAGCAGACATTTTCAGAATATCACCAAGGGGCAGAAACTTCTAATTGGAAGCTATGTGCCATGGTTGAGAAAATGTCTTGTAATAAAGCCAGTCTTAAACATTACATTGTGTCTGCTCACAAACACAAGACCTAGCTCGTACATTCTAGACGTAGTTTATACATTCTAGACCTAGCTCATTCATTCTAGACCTAGCTCGTTCATTCTAGACCTAGCTCATTCATTCTAGACCTAGGTTATACATCTAGACCTAGCTTATATTCTATATCATAGGTCACACACAATCTAGACCTAGCGCATACATTCTAGACATAGCTCACACATAATCTAGACATAGCTCACACATAATCTAGACCTAGCTCATACATTCTAGACATAGCTCACACATAATCTAGACCTAGCTTATACATTCTAGATCATAGGTCACACACAATCTAGACCTAGCGCATACATTCTAGACATAGCTCACACATAATCTAGACCTAGCTCATACATTCTAGACATAGCTCACACATAATCTAGACCTAGCTTATACATTCTAGATCATAGGTCACACACAATCTAGACCTAGCGCATACATTCTAGACATAGCTCACACATAATCTAGACCTAGCTTATACATTCTAGATCATAGCTCACACATAATCTAGACCTAGCTCATACATTCTAAACATAGGTCACACATAATCTAGTTCATACATTCTAGTCATAGGTCACACATAATCTAGTTCATACATTCTAGATCATAGGTCACACACAATCTAGACCTAGCGCATACATTCTAGACATAGCTCACACATAATCTAGACCTAGCTCATACATTCTAGGCATAGCTCACACATAATCTAGACCTAGCTTATACATTCTAGATCATAGCTCACACATAATCTAGACCTAGCTCATACATTCTAAACATAGGTCACACATAATCTAGTTCATACATTCTAGTCATAGGTCACACATAATCTAGTTCATACATTCTAGTCATAGGTCACACATAATCTAGACCTAGCTCATACATTCTAAACATAGGTCACACATAATCTAGACCTAGCTCATACATTCTAAACATAGGTCACACATAATCTAGTTCATACATTCTAGTCATAGGTCACACATAATCTAGTTCATACATTCTAGTCATAGGTCACACACAATCTAGACCTAGCGCATACATTCAGGGTCTAGGTCACGCACATTCAAGCCACATCTCACACACATTTCGACCATAGTTCCACACATTCTAGATCTAACCAAAAACATATTTTTTTCACTTGGGACACAATACATTTTATCACTTGTTCAAGTTGACACAAATAAAAATTAACTGATAAAATGTGCAACAGGTCACCAGCATTTCATAAGGCATACACAACCATGAGAAATCAACATATAAATTGTGACCTCATTCAAAGTTCACAGATCTACAACTGAAAAGGTCACTCACTCTTTCAACTACTTACAACTACTTGTCTGCATGAATGTATGTGGTGGTCAATGATTGTAATCTTCTAAAGAACATACTTAAGCTAATATACATCAATTAAACAATCAATAAAACTACACACAATATAGATATTATCTGATGACATATGACACATCTCACATCTACTGTCATTTCTCAGCTCACTGACATCTGTAGACATATCTCATCTTACATCAAGAATCATTTCATAATTCACACTAATATCTGTAGACATGTCTCAATTCACATCAACAATCATTTCATAATTCACACTAATATCTGTAGACATGTCTCAATTCACATCAACAATCATTTCATAATTCACACTAATATCTGTAGACATGTCTCAATTCACATCAACAATCATTTCATAATTCACACCAATATCTGTAGACATGTCTCACCTCACATTAACAATAATTTTACTTATTATTGAAACAATAATCTGTAGACATGTTTGCAATATCTTGTAACATGTCAAATAATAAACACAACTAATCACTAGTAGATATCGCTGTAGTCGTTCTGTTTGCATATGACTATTAATAAACACAGACTAGATTTAATTCTTCACAAAACGTGAATAGTGAATCTATGATTAAAATTTTTAAAATTAAAACAAGTTTAGCTGTCACAGAACTAACATAAATATCTATACACAACTTGTATGCGTTCCAGACATCAGGAGAAAGTACAACATAGACCATAAGATATTTCATACCATCATACAAGTCTGGTATACTATATCAACCAAGACTCCATTTATTGGAACTGTAAAACTTGAACCATTCTACCAATGGTAGTGAACAAGGTTAGCAAGCAACCTTATTGATGTAAAAGACAATATTGTTCCAACTCCTGCTATCAAATTCAATTCTCAACATTTTATACTAATTTTATGTGATGTGTACATATTTTATGTGATGTGTACATATTTTATGTGATGTGTACATATTTTTGTTAATGTTTTGATGAAGTAGGGTAGTGATGACTATGAGAAAACCTGTACTGATATAACTTGTCATATGTTCCAAACTATATGTCAAACAGCAACTCAGATTCCAAAATATATTCTTTAAATCTGTCCACTCTACCAGGACACCAGACGCTGACTCTCGCTATAGGAGCCACCCTTTACAAAAAACTATGACACAACAGGAACAGAAGATGATTCAGTTTCTATTATGGGTGGCCAGTTAAGTAGCACCTAGGATCATGTATGATTTTATTGAAAATGTCAAATCATAACAGGGATTTTATTTTCTGCACTTGAATCCAGCAAATATAAAAGAGTAACTGAGTCATTCCAACAAAGAACTACAATGAAAGTTACGTTCATTTATTGAACTGTACAGAAAATAAAACCTACTACAATTATTGTGAATGTGTTCTTGATAAAGACCTTTTGGTTGAAAAGTTGAATTTTGTGTGTGTGTGTGTGTGTGTTCCCTGTGATTAGCAAAACTTCACCATCTCCTAGTTTTGCTGCAGTTACACCGCACCCTATTACAGCATGGAAGAAATACGGAGAAAATCTTTCAGACTTATACACTAAAAAAAACTCAAAGAATTCTTCAAATACATAAAATCAACAAGAACTATAGAACCCAGTGACCATTATAAACAAGAAAAATGGCACCCCAATATTCATCAAAAATGACAGAAAAACAAGATGGCTAGAATATCTCAAAGAGCTATGTAAGCTTCCAAACAATAACAAAAGGTCACCATTCACACCAAACCACACAGGAACCAGAAATACTAGAACAAGAAATTGAAAAATACATAAAGAACAGCTCAAGAAACAAATCACCAAACCTTGATGGCATAACAACTGAAACAATTCAGGCATGTAATTAAACTGGAAGAAGATGGCTAAAGAGAATATTCAATATAGCATAGTCGGAAAAACAAGTACCTGATGACTATCAGAAAGCAAGTATGGAAAAAGGAAAAATAAAGGCAACAATAGAGAGTGTGAAACATGCAGAGGAATATACTTAGCCACATAGGAAAGATATATGCATTAATCATAGAACATAGAATTAAACCAATAACAGAACTACAGCTAAGACTCAGTTTGACTTCAGAAAAGGTGTAGGGTTCACACATGCCATCTTTGTACTGAAATAATTAAGCGAAAAGGCAAATGAATATGATCAACAGTTAAATATCACATCTGTAGAACAAGAGAAGAAGAGTTGACAGGGACAAACTAGATACTAGAAGTGTGGCAGATACTAGAAGTGTGGCAGATACTAGAAGTGTGGCAGATACTAGAAGTGTGGCAGATACTAGAAGTGTGGCAGATACTAGAAGTGTGGCAGATACTAGAAGACTACAGAATACATGGACAATTACTAGACAACATAAGAGCAATATATAAAAACTCAAAAAGTATAATAAGAGAAAAGAAGGACTCACATAATATCATTTGAAATAACAACAGGAGTAAGACACGGATGTGTGCTATCACCAACTGTTTGTTATATACATGGATGGGATAGTGAAAGAGGCAGAAGTAAGAGGCGAACACATCACAGAAAAGGCCTAGGTAACTCTCTCAATGATCTATCTACTCTTCGCTGATGATCAAGGTCTAATATATGAAACTGATGATGAACTACAGAGACACACAAATTCATTACAGGCAGCCTGCAAACAATACAATATGAAATTAAACACATCAAAAACAGAAACTATGAAGATAAGAGCAACAGAACAGTTAAATGTGTATGTTAGCGGAACAAAACTAAAACAGTCATCAGAATTTAAATATCTAGGAAGTATTTCTACAGATGACAGCAAAAATTGATAGAGAAATTGATATGAAGTGCCAAAAAGCAAACACTGTAACCATTATAAGTAACCTGTCAATGTAACCTGTCACCGCTGCTTAAAAACCCAGCGATCAACATGGCGACCAAATGACATGTAATAAGCGTCACCTTTATTCCAACATTATGTTAACAGTAACAGACATGGCCCCTGAAAAAAAATATTCATGAGAAAGATTACAACATGTGAGATGAAATGCCTGAGAAAGGCTATAAATGTCACGAGAAGAGACTGAATAAGAAATGAAAACATCAGAAAGATAATAAAGACTATATCATGCAAACAATATATAGTGACAACAGAATCAACTAGTTCGGCCACCTTATGCAAATGGAACCATCACAACCAGTCATATAACAGCAGAAATAACTGCTACAAAGCAAGAGGAAGACCAAGAATACAATGGGAAGATTGTTAACAAACATTGGCCTAACCATGGCAAGCACAAACAAAAATGGCCAAAGACAAGAAAACTTCAACTCCCCACGACTACTAACAGCTTCTGTGGAAAGGTGATAGATAGACACAACCTATATCTATAAATTACTAAAACATTAGGTATTTATCTTGATTATTCATCAGTTCCCAAAACTTTTAACCATTCTCTTCATTAAAATATTATCCTCCCTTTTTATAGCAAATCCTCACACATTTTGCTATTAAAACATATGAAAATGATACTTTAGCTAAACAATCAGCTCTATTTTTAGTTCAAATTTCTTGCTCAATCAACATTCATTCTCAATCAATCATTCATTCTCAATCAATCATTCATTCTCAATCAATCATTCATTCAGCTTGGCTGACTGAAATAAGTCAGCGATAAAGACAATATTAAGTGAATAATGTTACTGTAATACTAAATATCAAAATAAGAAAAACTATGTAAAAACTAAATAACAATAAACACAATAGCAAGAACTGTTTCCACGTTACATGTTACGGTCCAAACAGGACCTTCCTCAAGAAACGATAACACATGGAAATAACACATACTTATTTTTATGTACAGAGATGTTTGTACCAAGATGTCTCTGTATATGAACAGACAGGAAATAAAAATTAGAGGAAACTGTGTTTTCCCTAATATTTATTCCTTTCTGTTCATGTACAGCAGGGGTCGGCAACCTATGACTCGCTGACCGAACCCGACCCGCCAGCCTAAATCACCCGGCCCGCCAGTCGCAAAACAAACATCTTAATTACGCCCCACATTTCACCCCAATAAAAAATAATCAAAGTGCATATTTCGAATGTGGTTTATAACCACATGATTTTAATCAATTGTATCAATTTGTCTACACCTAAACAAACACACATGTAAAAGTCTATAATCTTAAAAATGTTAAAATGTATAACATTAATCTATTCATTCCCTAGCAGCCTAAATCGTTGGCTATATATACATTACCATTGCAACTGTTCTCGTTGGATTGACACACTGTTATTTTGGTTAATGTCTGTTACTGATTCAATGCGAATAGACAGACTAAATTTAGCACTAACGTGATTACCAGCGTCCAGTGTTGTTTTCCAATTGTTTTCAACAGCTGTCGTTTCCAAACTGTGAAAGGTTTATTATGACCAATTTTCGTCAAAACTTGGTAAAAATGGACATACTTATGATTAAGATGATTTTGATACACAATTTTAAAATGGAATTCTAAGGTGATTACCGGTAATGGTGGCGTCCAGTGTTGTTTTCCGATCGTTTCCAACAGCTATCGTTTCTGAACTGTGCAAGGTTTATTATGACCTTCGGTTTTCGTCAAAACTTGGTAAAAATGGACCTACTTATGATGCAGATACACAATTGTTTTGTGGAATTCTAGAGAACATGAATGAATCAGACGTTGATGCGATAGTAGTTCAGTATTTGGTAGGCCTAGTTGAAATTAGCAGTGATGTATAGTGTTGGTCTAATTGATGATGTGCGTGTCCTGCCCTGCACAACATAGACCTAGATATTATTGAGAACAGTCAATACACAGCAGATCTATTTCAATACTGATCAATTTCACGAGAAATTGTGTCATGCAAATGATATTTATTGAGATTACCCTGACTTTTAGAGTAGGCCTAGTTTCCACTCTTTCTGCATGAGTCACTTTAGGGGTAAGCGAAGAACAAATCTTGTGTATGCGTACACTTTCTAGTATCAAAATTGTTAGAAAAACGAGATCCATTCAGGAACCCTGTTTCACCTTATATCTGGGGTGAAAAGAGTGCCTCATTGCTCTCGGCAGACCCAGGGTTAGCAGATAACCAAAATCCCAAAAGTACCTCCTCGTGGTGCACCCTGGAAACAGAAATCCATCTGTTCATGCAGGCTAAACCTTTTGGGAATCGTGTCCGTGAATGTGAAGGCAGCAGATGGAAAGTGAATTGACTGCATAAGAGACAGTCAATATCTCTGATACCACTGTGGCAACACATGCAGTGGTACTGCTGACACACAGTGACACAGTCAGTCTGGCCCAAGCATTGGAGGGGCGGCCACTGAAAATGACACGTAAAAAGATAACATACAGAGTACAATCAGAGATTGTATTGCACAGAGGAAAGCGCTACGTGCAGGCAGAAAGGGAAAATGCTCTAATGATATTGGAACTACAAGCTCTGTTAGCTCTAGACAAGCTTCTAGTTAACGGTGCTCCTTACAGGCAGAGATCCAATTGTGGACGCCCCGCAAAGAAAGCAGTCCAGGCCCTACTCTACTGCTGAACTTTCCTATATCGGAAACAAGCTCGCAAAGAGAAAAGGTTCAGTACCTGATGGGCTCAGGCACCAATGGGACATGGTCGTTCAGCTCGAGAACATGCCGTGCTTCCAAATGTGTAGTGAGACTCTGACTTGAGGGAGGGGTTAACGATTTCTGTGGATGACACCCTGACTAAGAAGGCAAAAGAGCCCGGGTCAAACTCTTCTGTTGAGTTCTTCCTTAACTGGAATCAGGCTTGCGAATGAGAAACGGTTCAGTACCCAATGGGCACAGGCACAAAACGTCTAATTACACGAGGCAAGTTCACTGACTGTTGAACACCTTGTGTGAGATAGACGGGAACGACAATCATCTCGGCGAAGGGTCATTACACATCCCCGTGCCTATCGACAGATAGACATGCTGTCACACGCTAGGGAAGCCTGCATCTCAATTAAAGGCATGACAAAAACGGATGTGCTGGGCCTCGGATGTCCCGGCCACAAAGTGAGCCAACCAAGGCACAAATAACACAGTTACATCGGAACTTGCAGTACAACGTACTTCACATTCCTCTGCGGAAATCACACACTTTTTTTTATGTGATTATAAGAGGGCGAACGCAGAAGAAATTCTAGTCTATATGTAAGAACAGTTACACAGCGAATAGAAGAAATGTCAGCTGATGTAAAAAATACTTTAATTAACAGACTACAGTTGAAGTTTTCAGTTCTTCTGATGCTTTTGATGAGAGCACTGATACAAAAGACACTCAGCTTGCAGCGTATGTACGTGGAGTAAGTTAAACTTTAGACATTTTCCAAGAGTTGATTGACCTAATACCATTGAAGGACACAACAACAGAGGCAGATATCTTAAAGCATTACTCAAGTCTACTATAGATATGAAGTGAATCTATCCAAATTAGTGTACTTAATGACCGATTGAACGGCCAACATGGATGGAGAAAAGAAAGGTATCAAGCCCTGCTTCAACATCATATGAAAAGTTTTGGAATTCAGCAAAAGTCAGATAATTACACCAGGAAGCATTGTGCGCTAAATATTTTAACTTCAATGACGCGATGGAAGGTATGGTGAATATAGTTAACCATATTCTATTTTGGAGATTGAAGCACAGTCAGTTTCAACAACTATTGTTGGAAACAGAAGCCTAGTACAGGGATCTTATGTAGTTCCGCGAAGATCGCTAGCTCAGTTGAGGAGCTATGTAAAGAGAGTACGTGATGCGTGAAGAAATTGCAACATTTTTGGAAAGTAAAAATACCTGTATCAATTATTAGCAATTTCGTGACCTCACTTGGCTTTCTAATCTGGCATTTCTTGTACATTTAACATTTCATTTAAACATCTTAAACTTGCAGCTTCAAGGAAGAAATAATCTTATACATGAGGTATATCATCGCTTTTGAAACAAAATTACAACTCTTGAGTATGCCATCTTGTGAAAGCAAACTACGTACATTTCCCTAAACTACAGGAGACCAGACCAGCAGATGCCAAAATGTTTATTTCTGTGATAAGTGAACTCAGATCTAATTTGCATTTCATTTTGCGGACATTCATTCTATGACAAGTGATTTGAGGCTTTTTAGTACTTTGTTTGATGTGGAAGTAGGCACAGTTCTAGGGAATGTTCAAATGGAGCTTATTGAATTACAGTGCAATGATGTATTTAAAATTGAAATTTCAAGATGGCCTGAACGTTCGGCAGGTACTTACATTGCGTGAGCAACTTTTCTCACAAATGACATAAACAAAGAGCAAGTTTAACAACCTCCAGCTGACTGATGCCCATTGAAATGACTATGTATCTGACCAACCAGCTTGTGTCCTAATATTAAAAGACTTTCACTCAACAAACAGCATCAAGCCTCTCACTAATTTCTATGATCTAATTATTATCTATTACAAGACTTCAAGACATACATCTTATGTAAATAAAATCTACAATTTTAATTGTTTATTATGGATTGTATTACCGTACATAAATATAACAGATGTGTTATTACGCTTTCATATTAGCTCTTTTAAAGCTTTTTCTTCATACATTTCTACATCCAGCCCTCGGATCAAAAAAGGTTTCCAAACCCTGATGTACAGAGATGTCTTTGTATAAACGTCTCTGTACATAAAAACAAGTTTGTTATTTCCATGTGTTTTCCTTTCTTGAGAAAGGTCATGTTTGGACCATAATGTGGAAACAGTCCTTGACATTGTGTTTATTGTTATTTAGTTTTTACATTGTTTTTATTTTGATAGTTAGTAGCATTATTAACTTAACACAATCTTTATTGCTTATTTTTTTAATTACTGCAGCAATCCTCACTTTATCGGACATCCTTGGACATTGTGGTTATCTTATACCTGAAATAAGTCAACATGATTAAATATCTATGTTCTTTTAAGTGTTGAATACAGTGTATAAGACAAAAACCAGTGTTCTCCAGCTTGAGTGTTGTAATGCTAGTGTATGTAGCTTTTGCATGTTGACACCCATAATCATACCCTCTTTGATGGTTGTTCTGCCAAGAGTTTCTCTTGGTCTTCTCTTCTTTTACCATCTGGTACCCATTTTAATGCTTTTAATGTAATGGTAGTCCCCATTGAGGTCAACTCCTTGAAGCGGAGATAGAGCTTAGTCCAGCCAACAGAAGCTGGAAACTAAGACTTTTCATGTCATCCCCAATTGCAAGCAGGGCTAGTCTTGCCCTAGCAAGCACAGTTGCTAAAGTCAGAGATACCAGGCCAAGAGGCGCACCAGCAACCACAGTATCATGCAACCCGCCTATTTAGCAAGTGTGCACGGCTGTGTAGACGCTAAACTGCAAATGAGAAAAAGAATGTGATGGTAGCCTGTTTTCATACATTATAAATACATGTCTGATAGGGGTCCACAGTTTTCTTCATATTGATGCAACAATGTGGCAACCGGAGCAGTTACTTCTAGTTCAGGGTGCAAAGAATAGGGCCCCAAGTTTCTTTCCAGGCATGTCGTAAAAGACGACTAAGGAAAGTCGGAGGAATGAAATTTCCACCTGTCACATGTGAAAAAGTAATTGTTATTGCATGTCTTGCTTCAATTTCTTACTTTTGTCTTCTTTCAAATGGTCCCTATGGATGATGGAGATATGTAGGACAGTGAACATTGCACCTTTGTGGCAGACTTCTAGGCGGCAGAGTGTGCCATCACTGCAGATAGGTCAAGAATGATGGAAGCGTAATGAATTATTTGGCCGACATATATTTTGCACTCCTGGCAGGACATGATGATCCTGGGAACTTTAATGCCTCCCTTCGAGGACCACACAAGCACCTCTAAGATCCTAAACATCTGATTGATGTAGAATATTACTGTTTCGTGTATTCTCTTATTTGACTTGAATTCTTCCCAGCCAATATTCAAGAGTCTTCTATGTCATTTTCAAATGAATTTAATTTCTTCTTGAGTGCTTTAGTTACTTTCAAACTTGTGCAATAAAATGTTAATACACATATTAGATTGTTGTTTAAACAGTAATTGTTTGTTATATTTACTTATTGTTTTTTTTTAATTTCTAGATGTTTGTTAGGTGTTTGAATATGCTGAATGTCAAAGCAGATCTAGCTGCAATCTTTCCGGCTGTATCTGACATGTACTTTTGTGGAAACATCACTGACTCAATTCAACATAAGACACAAATTCATGGGAGAGTCTGGCACAAGACAGATCTGGCATTGCAGAATCAAAAGTGGTGCAGCAGCTGCCGAAAACTTCAGACATCGCGCTGCACAACAAAAACATGCTAGAAGAAAGGCTAGACTGCTCAGTATTGTACAGACTCCTACGAATGCTCAGAGTGCTGCAGGAAAATTCTAAGCTCGCATAGGACTCATTGGTCACAGTTGAACATACCACAAACATCATCTTTTTCACCATTAAAATAACCCCAATTGAGCTGAATGGTTATCGTCGACTCTGACCGATGCACAACAAACACAATACTCTTTATTCAGTATAAGAATAAGAATTGTAAAAGATCTGTACATTCAGGAATATCCATTGACCAAACTATCACTCTAAAAAATGTCTGATTCTGTGCGGATGTATTACATACACACAACTACACATCCGCTAGCAAAAGTGTTAATTTTGACACTGGTAAAATATTGTTCCTGATCAGAATTACCTATTTTCTGACAATTAATAATCTTTGATCCATTTCTAAAAGTTCTATTTTCATATTCACAGAATGAAAACTAACCTTCACCTTCATATACTAGTCTAGTACTGCCGGCTCATTAACATGTCACAAACACCTTTCTGCATTATACTCTGTTGGATTGCTAACCTTGTCTTCTAGCTGCCACAGAGCAAGACATTAAACAGATATTTTCAAACAATACAAAACACACTTGAGCTTCTCAAATAAAGTCATTAAAGAAACTCTGCTAGTAATGTGGATCAGCTTGGTTAGCACAGATTGCACGCAGGCCATGATGTAGGAAAGCTAATGTCTGAACAACGTTTGTATATTCATTCTGAAATAGAAGAGGAAATCATTGGTCATTAGTTAATCTAGCAAACCTGACTGTACTTTAGCAGTACTTCATAGGTTACTGTGTCATCAGTTAACTAGTCAGTCAGCTAATCAGTAAGTTAATTATCTAGTGAGTAGGTTAATTAGCTAGTCAGATAATTAGTTTGTTAGGCAGGCAATTAGCTAGACAGTCGGTTGTTAGCTTATGAGTAAGTCAGTCAGTTAGCTAACTATTCAGTCAGGTAATAAGTAAGTCAGTTAACCAGTCAGTTAGTTAGCTAACTGACTGACTTACTTATAAGCTAACCGACTGTCTAGCTAATTGACTGTCAGTCAGTCAGTCAATTAAATAGTCAGTCAGTTAGTTAGCTTATAACTATAAGTCAGTTAGTTAGCTAATAAGTCAGTCAGTTAACTAGTCAGTCAGTTAGCTAATCAATAAGTCAGTCAGTTAACTAGTCAGTCAGTTAGCTAATAAGTCAGTCAGTCAGTTAACTAGTCAGTTAGTTAGCTAATAAGTCAGTCAGTTAACTAGTCAGTCAGTTAGCTATAAATAAGTCAGTTAACTAGTCAGTCAGTTAGCTATAAATAAGTCAGTTAACTAGTCAGTCAGTTAGTTAGCTTATAACTATAAGTCAGTTAGTTAGCTAATAAGTCAGTCAGTTAACTAGTCAGTCAGTTAGCTATAAATAAGTCAGTCAGTTAACTAGTCAGTCAGTTAGTTAGCTAATAAGTCAGTCAGTTAGCTATACATAAGTAAGTCAGTTACTAGTCAGTCGGTCAGTTAGCTAATAAGTCAGTCAGTTACTAGTCAGTCGGTTAGTTAGCTAGCTAGCTAACTAGTCAGACAGTTAGCTAATAAGTCAGCTAACTAGTCAGTCAGTTAGCTTGTCAGTAAATCGCTCAGGGATGATGGTGATGAAGTACCCTTTAGCTGTGAGCAGGAAACTCTTGAGAGCTCATAGTCTTTCTGACAACAGCATAGGTTCTTTTCAGTTTGTTTAACTTAATAATAAACAGACCCCTAACCTGTCAGGCTAGTAACTAAGTCAACATCCAGACTCATATGAGTTTGT
Organism: Meghimatium bilineatum; assembly: GCA_034231615.1. NCBI lineage: Eukaryota > Metazoa > Mollusca > Gastropoda > Stylommatophora > Philomycidae > Meghimatium > Meghimatium bilineatum. Next base: position 15,567,451 of record CM067309.1, read on the forward strand.
CTCAAGGGTATGGTTATATAAGGGAGTGTTTATTGATGTATATTTAGTCCCTGAAGAGCCCTGAAGAGTCCCTTTAGTCCCTATCACTCCAGTGTGTCAGTATCCCAGGATTCCCTGGTCCTGTCAGGAGCACAGCCAAAACTTCTGGGCCAACTATCTCATCATTCTTCTGTCAGAATTGTTGACCCATCTGAAGTGATGACACATCTAGAATTCCCTGCTACATATGTGTCTGTCACAAAATGGCAAAGGTTCAATGCCCTCTGGCCTGATGATGATAGCGACTATGTGCCTGCCAATACATTTTTTAAAACAGAACTTCCGGAAATAAATATGCTGTCTGAGGTTTAAGAATGGCATTGCACTGCCTAGGGTAGAACCACTCAGCAGCAAGTGGATATCTACAACAACAACAATTGCAAGTATTCAGTGTGGATCTTTGTGATATCAGTGCACTGCAACTTTATATATATTTCTTGACATTCCAAGGTGGCAAGCAGTAGATCTCACTACTGCCCTACTAAACCAAACACTATGCGACAGCAAACACCTAGTAAATGACATGTCAACAGAAAGAGCTGTCTGTGAGTCAATATTTTAGGAATGTTTTCTTAGAAATGAACTAAATTTACTAGGAAAATAACCACTAACCTTGCATAATTAAGGCCAAGTGAACATTATTGCTGGTGCTGATACTGTTGCAGTGGTGACGGCACTGAAATAAGACAAGAATATGATTCAGTCATGAATATATAAATCTATATAAATGAAGACACAGACAGAAGGATTCACACTTGTGGAAATAAGTGCTTCAGACGCCTGTTATAAATCAGTTGTGTAGAACATACAAATATATTCATTCAGTAAACTTGCAGGTTATCAAGAACAACTTGTGACCACTGTCCCGCAAAGCTGCACTACCGTGTGCTAGCATACACATTTTTATCCCTCTGCGCACATAATTTATAAGTACCGTACCACACTTACATATTTACATTGTGTAAAAATTCAATTAAAAAGATTAATTTAATTTTTTAAAATTGAACGATATAAATATGCTGAAGACTAGTGTTTCTAAGTTCTACGGTAGAAGGTTTGTGCAGAAAAAGTGGTGTACAAAATTCACCATCCCAATGAGGGATAGTTTGCTCACTCTTGTCTCAGAGGGAACATTGCTTGTGATGTAGTGAAACAGCTCAGCTTGCACAGCTTGCACATGTAATGAGACACAACTCACTTTCTAATACTATTTTCCAAGGAACAGTTGAGGGTAGAAGAAGAGGTAAGAAAATCTTTAACTGACAACATCAAGAAATGGTCCAGACATGATATTTCTCCACATTCATTTGAATGGCTGAGAGCAAAAGTGTTTACATGTCTGTTTGAGCCACCAATATGAACTAGAAGGGTCATATTATTATTATTATGAATATTATTACTATTACTATTATGCTTATTATTATTATTAATATTATTATTACTATTATTATGCTTATTATTACTATTACATTTATTATTATTATAATTATTATTATTACTATTATAATTATGTGTATTATTATAGTTATGATTATTATTATGAGTATTACTATTATGCTTATTTTTATTATTATTATTATTATTATTATTACTACCACTACAGTATAATAGTAGTAGCCATGGTTATATCTGGAACATGCCTATGTTTATGATGGTCGAACAGCTTTCTTAGTGTGAATAAAAAAATATTTTGTGAAATTCACAAAGAAATGATCATAAAACTGGCAAAAAATGAGCAGTCAAAAGTTTTAGTGGACTCATGCACAATGACAATAACAAAATTCATTTGAAACAAATGTGCATAAATAGAAGCAAATTCTACGCAACACACATTCATCACACACACAAATCTCCACTAATTTGACAGTTTCAAAATATATATATATATATACCAGGTATCACCTCAGTTACACAACAGAGAAGAACCTGTGCTTTTTTGTCAGAAAGGGTATGGGCTGTCAAGAGCTACCTGCTTACAGCTAAAGGGATTATATCATTATCTAAACAGAATATATCTTAGTCCCACTGTCCACTTATTATTCAATACACCTATTATTTTACCTGTTGCCTAATGCGATAGCACAGTGAGTACCTTAGACTAAGGGAGTAAAATCCTACAGAAAATCCACATGAGTGTCATAGGCTAAGGCAATAAACCCCAACAGAAAATCCAAAGGGAGGAACTCTAAGGCAGTTGACTGTGTGTACTCAACTATTGTCTGGTGTCCCCTGCAGTTCTGAACATCCATCCATCCATTCACCCATCCATCCACAATGGCCACAAACAAATAAACGTCATATCACTTTTAGAAACGACAGAAGTCCAAAAAATGTTTCTAAATTGTCTTAATCTCTGACATAACACACACAAATAGGAGACAATAAAGAAAAATAATGCATAATAATTTTTTTTAATTGAACAGAAATACAAAATAAAAGGGGAGTTCAGCCATCCTTTAGTACCAGCTTCTAAATGTATAACCCCCTCCCTCCTTTTTTTCACCCTTTAAAATGAATTGAGCAAATGAAAATACAAAAATTGAAGCACACACAAAAATGTTAAGCACACACAATGGAAAATATCTTTTTTCAAAAAATGTTTCATGAAAGTAAAAAAAAACAAAAACAAAAAAAACACACACACGCACACACACAAGAGGTTATAACTCTGTAGAAGTAGGTGCTGCAGCAAGCAATTGCTAGTGCATAACTGATATCTTCATAAGGCTGATATCTTCATACGACTGATATCTTCATACGGCTGATATCTTCATACGGCTGATATCTTCAAACATCATCATCAGGTAGCATATCCTGAATAGGATGTAGCAGTCATCACAGTCTATTGAAAATTCTGTTGATCTTGAGTCATTCTACCTGTTTCTGTTATTGTCATGTTCTGGTGGTCTTTGATGTCGTGTGTCCATCTTCTTCTTGTTCTGCCTCTTGGTCATCTCCCTGGAATCATCCCCTCCATTGTGGTTTTCTCTAGGCTGTCATGGCCTCTGATATGGCCAAAATATTGTAGTTTTCTGGAAAGAACCGTTGTTTAGCCAGTTTTCTTTTACATTCATTTCTCTCAGGATGGCTACAGTGTGATCTTTTTGGTTCATGGTATTCTGAGGATTTTTCTGTAACAATTTGTTTCTTCTTCTTCTTCTTCAGCGTTCATTCTCAAACTCATGCTGGATCTCTCCTGTAGCAGTACTACTAGATCTCCAGCAGAATGCAGTCCAGAGAATGGAAATGCGTTGTGTCGCCGTTTTATTTGCGCCAATGGCCCGACACATCCATCTTCGGCGGAATTTGTTTCAAATACTGCTATTTTTCAATTTGGTGGTGATTATCCAGGATTGACGCTCATACATTGCCACTGGGAATATGCAAGCTGTTAGGAATGTTAATTTTGTTGTTTTGCAGCAACTCAGTCATATGTTTTTCATTTGTATCAGCTTCTTTGATGTGATAGCTGCCTCCTTCTGACTTCTTCATAGCAATCACCATTACTATTGATAAGAGAACCAAGGTATTCAAAATTGGTGACTCTTTCCACAAACAGATAAAACAAAATATATGTTCAACTGTTAAAACTCTACTGAACAATATGATCCATGGCTACAGAATATGAAAACTCCTAATTAAAAAAAAAATACACAATGAGGATTTTCAAATAAAAAAGTTTAGCAAACACAAATATGAACAAGATGTGCTGAAATACAAAACTTATACATAATAAATCAAGAGAAATAGCATGAACCAACAAAAAATACATAACACAAAACTAACATAAAACAGTAAACATGTCAATATTATAATTGAAAGGTTCTAGAAGTTCTCTTCAGTCAATGGTCAGTGTTTTCCCAAATTGTGTATCTATTGTCATAGAGTGGGGGAGAAATCAATGAATCCATGTCACAGGCTGATTATACACCACTGACTACAGTGTGCTATCGGTGTCTAAATGGGAAGCAAAGAATAGTAACAAACCACTCGCCATGCATGCCATAGGAGACAGCTAAGGAAGTTGAGCCTGAAGTTGACTATCCCTCTATTATTTGGCTATGATGAATCCTATAGGAGATTCATATCTTTACTGCTGGGAGGAAGTCAGATCTTATTATGTGCAGATTGCAAGAAAGTACACTCCAGAGGAGAACTTGTGCCCCAGTTCATGGCATTGCGCTGTCACGTCCATACTGAGACAAAACTGTCAAATGAGTTGCACAATTTCTGGACAACTTCTTCATTAGAAAGAATTTCAAACAGCAATCTGGAGCTGAAAGTACAACTGCATTGCCTGGCTAATAGAACGACAATACTTCCCTTGAAATCTTTCACCGTCTCTTATATGTTTGACTGATTTATTGTCAGAGTGTGGGCCATCTTAAGTTTGTTTGCGCTCCCTCTCAAATAATCATCACCAATTCTGTGTAATTTCCGCCGGGGAGCATGAAGTACATTGGGCTATCATTCACTTTGCATAGTATGTAGGCCTAGCACATTCGATTTCAGCATGCCCTCAACTCTTGTAGGCTTCCCTAGCCTGTTACAGCTTTCCTATCTGTCACCAAGTAGCAATTGTGTATTGATTCTATGCCATGACGATTCATCAGTGTGCCATTGAACTTTACAGGACAAAACATGTCCCTGGGAAATGATCTTAGGGGACCACCCCCCCCTCCCCAATCCATACTAATATAAGCTCTCAGCAAAATTTAGTAAAACAAAAACGAAACACAAAATCAAACACAAAAAAGGTCAGAAAAATGTCAGAAAAACCCTAGAAAAAACATTCACCTCCTGGATCCGTCTTTGGTCAAGTAATACTGAGATGGCATGGATGGCAGCATAGATGCTAAGTTTGGTGAATAAACACACAAGGATATGTCCAGACACAGGAGTATGAATTTTATGTATGTGATAGTAGTGATTCTGTGATTAATCACATTTATGTATGTGATAGTAATGATTCTGTGATTAATCACATTTATGTATGTGATAGTAGTGATTCTGTGATTAATCACATTTATGTATGTGATAGTAGTGATTCTGTGATTAATCACATTTATGTATGTGATAGTAGTGCTGTAATTAATCACATGTATGTATGTGATAGTAGTGATTCTGTGATTAATCACATTTATGTATGTGATTCTGTGATTACAGGGTAATCACATTTACGAATGTGATTGTAGTACTTCTATGATTAACACATATTTTTTAAATATATGTGCTAGTAGTGCTTCTGTGATTAATCACATTTATGTATGTGATAGTGGTAATTCTGTGATTAATCATATTTATGTATGTGATAGTTGTACTTTTAAGATTAATCACATTTATGTATGTGATAATAGCTCTTGCAATTAATCATATTTATGTATGTGATAGTAGTTCTCTTGTGGTTAATACCTGTCTGCTTCAATCCAAGGAATTATAAGCAATTTAGGGCTCTGTATCCTATTGTGCAATGGGGTCATTTCTAAAGAGTTTCCTTCTGTGTTCATTCTCAAACTCCATCAGATTAGCAGGATGCAGTCTAGAGAACGGAAAATCATTGTCAAAATTTACAACTTAACTTCAATATCTTCGCTTTTCGACCTGACACATCCGACTTCAGCTCGTGGTATATGGGTCACTTTTATCCTTGATTGGATGGGACAGCCAACTCCAGACCTCATTAGTTGTCTCTTATCTCATTAGTCTGACAGGTAACAGTGTTGCTATATTCTGCCCCCCTTCGAGCTCTTCAATGCACAACAGAAATGTCTTTCATAACACTGAAGACTCACAACTCCATCAGTGTGCAATTTTTTTTCTTGATTATCAGGAACCAGCATCAATACATAAGGGGTGTTCCTTTTTATATAGGCATTATATATATTTTTATATGGGCATATTATCTATTAGGAGTTTGTTGCTGCATGGTCGTTGGTTAATGGTCACTGGTGGACAACATTCCCTCTAATTTTCTTCTCACATGAGCAAATATAAAGATGTCTGAGCAGTGAATATCTCCATGTGAAGGATTCTGCTACTGCTATTGGTAGCATATCCTATACAGGACATAGTCATCAACTCTGCATTTTTTGGCTGCAGTGATTTTCTTGGCAGTATTTACATTTAGTAGTTTGCCAATGCTTTCTGAATAGTCCGGATGCACAATCACGTGAGGCAGTTTTGAACTCGGTATTTTGTCCTTTAGAGATTCGCTCTTATTTATTATATTAACCTATATATAACTGATCAGTTTTCTTCAAAAGGTAGTGCACTAAGCTGAAAGTTGAAGTCTCCTGGGTATGAAATAAAACTCAGAGAAACCACCCCACTGCACATAGGAAGTAAGAGCTTATCACTAGTAATTCTTGGAGATTGTAACAAACATACAGATGTAACAACACTCTGTAACTAATCTAATTATTGCATTAACACTAAACCTTTATTATCTTAACAGAAGAAGCCTGTGGTCTGCACCATCTTTTTTTTTTTGGTGGTTTCCTAATGTATAAGTCTTAACCTGTTTTGCATTTCTTCATAAATGTTCAAATTAACTAGGAACTACATATTTTGTGCATACATATTTGAAAAACAAAATTTCTATTAAACTTCACAAAAATTGAAGAAACAACCAAGCATTTGGAAATCTTCAACCAGCAATGACAAACTATATTCCTGCCTGTTCATACAATATTATCGTAATTACACTTAAATTTTGGACCACTTTCTGCACTTGTTCTTAAACTCCTGCAGATTAGCAAGATATAATCTGGAGAAAAGAATACATGGTGACATGGTTCACAGCTTGGCTGCAATATTTGCTACTTTCTGACTGACACATCTAACTTCAGTATGACTTCTAGGTTACTTTGATAACACTATGGAATGAAACAGCCATCGTCACCCTAAAAAATTATTATGACATACATGGCAGGTCAGTGTTGTAATTCTTTCTTCTGTTCTCCTACCGCACTTCTGTTCCTTGGGCAACACACAGGAGTAATATTCTACTCTAAATTTTAATATATACTCTTCTTCCTCTGTAATCGTTCTCAAACTCCTGCAGACTAGCAGAGTGTAGTCCAAAGAATGGCATGCTTTGTGTCATGATTTAGAGCTTTGCTACGATATCTGTGTCTTTCGGCCAAACACATCAAACTTCAGCATGGTTTATGAGTCACTTTGACCCTATATAGGATATGTGTGACAGGCAACTCCACCCCACAACCTTTTTAGTCACTTCTTACATGCATAAACAGTGTTGCAATTCTTTAATCCACTTTCGGTCCCTTGCAACACACAGGTGAATATATACTTACCCTGCATATAAATGTTTGGCTGCGTACTGGAGACTTGCTGGTGGATGCCTGCAGATATTCCAGGGTGCATCAGATGTGGACTACTTTGACTGGGGTTTGGGTTGTGGTTGGGGGGCATATGTGGAGGCCCTAGTGTATGGGAAATAAAATATCTGTAACTTCACAACATGCTAAGTAAATATTGAACATAAATATAACAAGCGTTAAATAGCAGTTTTACATTGAACAATGTTTAAGGTTTCACCAAGAACTTAAACAGGTGAAAGAATTCACTTATCTTGGAAACATCATATTATTAAACGGGGAAAAACACCAAAGAAATCCAACATAGATGCAAGATAGCATACCAGATCTTAGGACAGATCCTATTTTAAAAACAAACGTGAACACGAACACCAAAATTTCATTATATAAAATGATCATTATACCATAACTATTTCAAATGTGGACACCAACAAAAAAATCTAAAAGAAAACTTATACAACAGAAATGACTTATCTTCGTAGAATTCTCTGAGTAACAATAAGAAACAGAATCAGAAATTAAAAAATCAGAAGATTAACAAACACAATGCCAATCCTGGATTACATTAGAAGACAACTGATTAATTGATTCTCACATGCTTCCAGACTACCATCAGAAAGTGCCCCTCAAAAAGCATTGCTATACAGACATGATGGATACAAAGCCAGGGGCAGACCATGAAAAATATGGATTGCAGAAATAGAAGAATCAACGAAAACAAACATATATGAAGCACACAAAAAGGCAGTCTCCAGAGAACTCTTACCCCGGGCACTGTATCAAGAAAGGGGTGAATAAACACAGTTCTGCAGTTTTTGATCACTAATTTTTAACTACACAACATCAAGCAGACAGATAAATCTAGAGGTAACTGAATTCATTCACTAACTTACAAAAAGATAGAACAGCTGAAGTTGGATTATTGGGCCATTAAGGCAAATAAAATGGCACACAGTGCATCTCCATTCTCTAGACTACATCCTGCTGGAAATCTAGTAGCACTGGTGTCTTGCTACAAGAGGGATCCAGGAGGAGTTTGAGAACAAATATTTTTTTTTAAAAGACAATATTTAAGGAAAATGGTGGTACAACTGGCTAACTACATGAGGAGATACTACAGATTATTTGGCCCTGTCACAGGAGAAGGGCCTACATTTCAAACTTTAAAAAAACTTGCTGTCAATTCTAATTTTAGTAATTTGTGACGTCGATGGTGCATTCCCAGTTACAAAACGACTGCCCCAATTATGCTAAACTTGTCTTCGACTGATAAAGATGTTGTGCACTTGTTACAGTTGTGAGGAATGCTCCCAAATGCGAAGATTTGCAAAGATATGACGTTAATTTACTTGGCTGTGGGAAGGATTTGCTGGGAGTACACTGTTAGAAAGCACGAACAGCAGATTTCACACAAAAATTCAGACGTCGATTCTGCATGACATTAACTGCAGAAGAGCAAGCATACGGAGGTGCAATGGAGAGCGTTTGTAAAGCATATCACTACTATCGTTGGATGTTGGAAAGTTGGCTTGTTGGGAAGTTGGATAATTGGATGCTGGGAAGTTAAATGTTGGGAGCCTGTTAGAAAGTTGGATGCTGGGAAGTTGAATGTTGGAACTTGGATGTTGGAAAGTTGGATAATTAAATGCTGGGAAGTTGGATGTTGGAACTTGGATGTTGGGAAGTGGGCCTCTTGGAAGTTGACCTGTTGGGAAATTGGCCTGTTGGAAAGTTGGTCGTTCAGAAGTTAGATGTTGGGAAGTAGGCCTGCTGGAAAGTTGAATGTTGGACCTTAAGTCTGTTGAGAAGTTGACCTGTCGGGAAGTTGACCTGTTGAGAAGTTGGTCTATTAGAAAGTTGGCCTGTTGGATCCTGGGAAGTTGGATGTTGTGAAATTGAGTGTTGGGAAGTTCGATATTTGGAAGTTGGCCTGTTAAGGTGTTGGCAAGATGGTCCGTAACAGTACAGAAAGACAACAAATGTTTGAAATTACTTTTCTTTACATTTGAAATCAGAAATATTTGAGATTACTTTTCTTTACCTTTGAAATGAGAAATGTGTGTGAGATTACTTTTCTTACCTTGCATAAGATGATGTGCCTGAAAGGGAATCCCTGCTGATGGTGAATATGGCTGAACTGTGTGCTGATGAATGGGAGGATGACCTTGTGGGTTTGGCTGAGGCATTATCACATACTGTGGCTGTGGGTTTGACCCATGAGATGCATTTTGAGATACCTGTGGCTGCAGAGCTGAAGCAAAAGTGTACTGTCCTGTATTGCCGTTATATGCAAACTGTGGGGCAGATATGAAGTTGACAGGTGAGTGCCCAGCTGTCAAACCCTGCTGCCCTGATACAGAAGTGCGTGGAACAGCTGGAAGGCTATGTGTGTAGTTTACTGTCATCTGAGGGTAGTGAACAGGCTGGGGGGTTGTTGAAGATTGAGGAGGTCCCTGCGAAAGGTGATGTGGCAAGGGCTGAGGCATAGGTTGTGAGTTCTGCTGTTGATGCTGAACTGGTGAGGGTACTGGGTTTGGCATGTGTGCAGGCTGAGCTTGCTGACTGGAAGGTTGTAGAGGTATTGGCTGCGCATGGACTGCTTGATGGTGAAGATGAGCAGGGATGGGTGCATGAAGCGGTTGGTGTTGTGCAGTCACTGTGAAGTTGGGAAAATGATATATGATATAATGCCAATTCTCAATACTTACAAAATAATTATATATTTACACAGCAAGGTCTCAATTTTCAGCCAAGATGGGAGAAAGATATATTGATAATTCAATCTCTCACTGGTGATGGTCTTCGCACCTTCACAGGTGGTCAGGTAGCAGACCAGTGTAAATTGCTGAGACATTTAGTAACTACACTTCACACATGACGGCAGATTTTATAGAAAAAGCACCTTGCCTATCTGCATCAACCCTTTCTCAGGTCTGTTCATTATTTCTATAGAAAAGACGATGATAATATGCTTGAAAACAAGCAGGACTGCAAGAAATGCTAGAAGATAGTTTAATACATCATCAATTACAGTAGGGTCTCCCCTCCAGACTTTCTGTACTAGTGTACTCCCTTAATCTAAGACACTTCTATGCTAATCTGTAAGGTAGCAGGTGAATAAGTGAGAGGAGAAAACAATAAGAAATTTGACGACATGCAGTGACAATATTTTTTTTGCATGTGATAGGTTGTCAGCGTATTGTCCCAAAATTCTCACTACTTACAAAATAATTATTTAATATTTACACAGTAAGGCCTCTCACAGTAGTGAAACTTTACAATTTACACAACTGATATAAACCCTGGTTCTGTCCTAGTAGACGCAATACTAATAGTAGACTCTGTCCTAATACACCATTCAGGTTTTTAATCCCACTTTTTAGATAGTCATGACAATTCGTTGGTATTTGTTGCTACATACAATAACAAAAATGGCTGCTGCTAACTCAAACATGACGTTTGAGTCTACACAGAAATATGCAGGAATCAGTTGTGTTTCTACAAAGCAGAAAAAGTACTACTTGTTGATAATATCTGTACTCTACATTTCTTCTGCAAGCTACACACTAGGGTTGGGGGGGGGGGGGGGGGGGGCTCTCTTAGTGCGTAGCTCGCAGAAATAATGAGCTTGCAGTACAAATGGTTGCCATTTTACTATCTGTGTGTTACGAAAGCACAATGAAAATAATGGAGCTCTGCACATTGCACGAGTGTGGGGTAGTGTCGAATCATCATTATCCTCTTATGCCAAGCTTGGCACCTAGGGCAGATGTCGTAACTCTCCATGCTTGCCGATCAACAGCCAGTTATTCTAGATCGTTCATTTTCATTCCAGCTGCTGTGATTTCTTTTTCAATAGTTTGTTTCAGTTTTGTTTTTGGTCTTCCCCTTTTTCTCTTGCCACTCGGTGAACATGTAAAGACTTGACATGGAATTCTGTCTTCATTCATTCTGAGTGCGTGACCGATGTATGCCCAACACCTTCTTCTAATAACATCTGTGATGTATTCGTGTTTTGTCTCTTCTCATAGTGTCTCGTTTGACTTTAAGTCTTTCCAAATTGTGTTTGCATGTTTCCTGAAACATTTGTTTTCGAAGGCAATTAGTTTGTTTTCTAAAGATGTAGTTCATTTCCAGCTTTCACATCCGTAAAACATTTCTTGACATTTTTATGGAGAAACAATACACACTGTGTCACATCTCTATAACACATAGAAATTAAAGGTTATCATGCAGAAATTATGTGGACATCAAGGACAACAATCACAGACACCACATTTCATGCCACATCTCATTCTTGTGCTAGATTACTTGTCCCAAAAACACTTGTTGCATTATTTCTGATTGTCTTCCTTGTATAATATGTTGTACTGTTCCTGTGTACACCAGTTACGGGTAAATTCCGTTCCACTAAAGCATGTTCCCTTTAATATGTGTTGATCTCTACTAGAACAGTACCTAAACTCCTCTCATGTAACACAACAATACAGGTCACTATTAACAAAAACAGGCCGCTCATAAACAAAAAGGACCTGTCAATGAAAGCTAGCAGATCATTGATTAACCAAGCAGGTCCCTAAATTAAAACAAGGCTACTAAACACAAAATTAATACATGAAATGAATTATTTAAACAGTAGGACCACTTAGATACAGCCATTCATATATTACAGAGTGAAGGAGATGACACTGGAAGTGATAATGTACGCAAACAATAACTGAAATCGTGGTGACCAGGGTGAGGGGGAGAAAACATGTCCTCTCTGGCAAAATCTAAGCTCACATAATGAACATCTGACTGGGACTGTTGAGTCTGTGTACTCTTGGTTGGCTGTTGTATAGGAGAACTGAGCACTTATAGGAATTTTCTGTGTGTTATGAAGCTGGTCTCTAATCAGGAATCAAGAAGTACAGCAAATATATGTTTTCACAAATCAGTTACAAGTTTCAATTAATTAACCCAGGTGGGTTCTTCAATTAACCCAGATAGTTACCTAACCCGAAAGTCTCCAGTAAAGACTGTGGTGGTCATTATATTAACCTTCTCCACGTTATTGATGTAAATATAAACCCACTTCCGGTTGTACTCCGCTGAACGCTGTGGTAGCAAAATTGCGACAGTCACTGCAATATTTTGTTAACTATAATAAAAAGTTGAAATTTTTCTTTTTTCTTTCCAGGAAAAGTAGAAACTGCTAGTAATTATCTAGCCCTTGTTTTTAGTAGTAAAAAACCAGTAAGACCATTTAGAAAGCTAGAAGATCAACGTGATCGAGTTGAAATGGATGCCAATTGTAATACTTATGGATTGTTTTTATAATCATGTGAAATTGTTGGGAATTATGTTTATTTTCAAAGCAGATATTATGGGAACATGTTAGTTTCATTATGAAATGACAATGCAACATTAGGTGTGGACATCGTGCATAGAATTTACATCACGTTGTTTATGAAGTGAGCCGAGAAATATTCTTAGATCTAATCAAGATTGAATCGAAGGTTAGTGAAATCTAAGTGTTTTATTTTGGTTAGTTTGGCTATTTTAGTTTAGTTATGAAATTTATTTAAAAATAAGATAGGTATAGAAATTTACTGAAATAATAAATTGGTAAAACAGAAACACGAGTCAAGTCATTTCAAAAATATTTTTCAAACCGCTTTTTCATCATTGCGCATTTTTGTTTTAATTTAATTTAATTTTTTTTATACAGATAATTACGTAATTTGTATAGAGGGCAGTAACGGTTAACAGTACTTTCATTCAATTAACATCCATTTCTTACACCCACCCATCTGGTACACATTTTAAAAATGAAATTAAGTTAAATTTCATGTGAGACACTATCTGATAATGCGCAAGCCTACAAGGCATACAGGAAACATTAGTAGTGAGTACTAACAGTCTTCTGAATCTGCATACCGCTGCGCTGTACGGCTGCATGCCGCTATAGATATTGCAGCACATAAAATTTAACACTTTGTGTACAGAATCTACTACTGTAGACTCTTCTAGTTTGCAGCTCAACTTGTCTACACAGCAAGTTTGTTGTTAAAACAGGTTATCTAATTAGGTTGCATATACCATGCTCGCTGATGTGCCTATCAATTTAGTATATCTGACTTCAGTACCGGTGTTTGCTTGGGCAGGACTATGTTCCGGCTCGATGTAGGGGACGGCCCAACCAATCTTAGTTTCCAGCATCTGTTGGCTGAACTCCTGAACTTCAAGGAGTTGGTCTCGATGAGGGGGACTGTGAACCTAAAAAGGTTCTCAACTGCCACCTGAATAGTAATTTGCACATACAATTTTGTAGCTAGCCAGACCCATGTTCTGTACACGTGACATTTTGATGGGGAATGTAATTGAGTTCATCTTAATCTCCCCAGAACAAATGCACAAGTCTCTTGACTGTGAACAAAGCAAAAAACATACTCACTAAAAACTGGTTGAGGCTGATTCTGTGCTATCTGTTCTAAGCCTGCTACTTGACCAGCTTGAGCCATAGTTATTGAGCCAGGGGCTACCATTCGGGGGTGGTTGATGATCTGGGGTGAGTACAGCTGTGTGAAAAAATTTACAGATATTAATCTTCTGGTTTCAGTAATACAAAAATAGGGTACTTAACTGGTAAGTTGGCACACGCATTTAACAAAACTAATTTTAATATTCTTCTGCATTCGTTCTCAAATTTCTGCAGATTAGCAGGACTTAGTCCGGAGAATGGAAAGCGTTGTCATGGTTTACAGCATTGCTGCAATATCTGTGCCTTTTTACCTGACACATCCGACTTCGGCATGGCTGTGAGCCACTGACTCTATATAGGATGAGACAGCCAACTCCATCCCATAACCTCCTTAGTCGCCTCTTACAACATGCATGAAAGGTAAACAGTGTTGCTATTCTTTGTTCTCTCAGGCCACAGCAACAAAAGGGCGAAATTTTAACATGAAAAAAGTATAGTGTAACCCAAGAAGTATATGAGAACAATGAATATTACAAAAACAACAAGTGGAAGCAATCAATTCAGACAGAACAATCCCATTTATTGTGTTATTTAATATTAAGTCTGGCTCCGTGACGGTGTTGTACAGAGCGTGTCTGTGATGAGGATAGAGGTTCTACATAGACAAGTCATTTTTGTTGTAAGAAGTTTCTTTTTGGATTCTGTTGTTAGTGTCCACAATTAACATTTATAGCATAGTAATGGTATGATGATGGTTTTATATAGTGCAGTTTTGGTGTTCATGTTCACATTTGTTTTTGAAAATTGGAGATGTCTGCCCCAAGATAGCGTATGCTATGGAGCATCTATGCTGGATTTCTTTGGTGTTTTTTTTCATTCAATAATATGATGCTTCCAAAGTAAATCCTTTCACCTCAAGACAATAACACACCATAATTTAGTCTTTTTTAAGGACTTAGGCTAGAAGCCACCGCTGCAGCCTCGCTGTGTACCACAATTCTAGCGCCAACCAAGCAGCCACACCACAAGAATAAACAGCCCCCAGATGCTATTGTATAACCAAAAAGGAATTTATTCCTAGGTTGAAAGGGCATGCTTCAGCCATATGAGGCAAATCCACAAGGAAACAAACAAACAAAAGTTGCACAGATAAGGGGAGAACAAGAAAATCATGGAATGTTGTTTGTATTATTTATTTCAATCTCCATGAATTATAAGCAGCTGGGGAGGGAGGGGGTGTGTGTCCTCTTTCATGCCCAGAATATTAGAATATTCACATTCTCAGTTGTATGCAATACTTAGCTATCTACTCACAAAAGTTATCTACTCGGTTGGAAGATACTTAGAATATCATGGAAGGATCAAATCAGAAACTCAGATATTATAAACACACTGAATATTCCAGAGTGTTGGTTACTAAACACAATAACGAAAAGAAAACTACGCCTGTTTGGTCATATAAAGAGACATAACTGTTTAGAAAGACAAATAATGGAGGGAAGAGTACCTGGGAGGAGGAGAAGGGGCAGACCAAGAAGACGATGGACTGACGACATTAAAGATAATATGAATACATCGATAGAAAATGCAAGCCACATCGCCCAAGACAGAGAGAGGTTCAGAGAGTTCATTGGGAAGACAACGTTCTGGAAGGAATACGTCACATGACACTCGGTTGGAGTCTATGTGAATGTAGACAAGCATGTTCCACAATTGTATAGACATCCAATCAGATAAAAGGTACCTACTCAGTGGGAGCCTATGCTAGTATAGACATCCAATCAGATAAAAGGTACCTACTCATTGGGAGCCTATGCTAGTATAGACATCCAAACAGATAAAAGGTACCTACTCAGTGGGAGCCTATGCTAGTATAGACATCCAATCAGATAAAAGGTACCTACTCATTGGGAGCCTATGCTAGTATAGACATCCAATCAGATAAAAGGTACCTACTCATTGGGAGCCTATGCTAGTATAGACATCCAAACAGATAAAAGGTACCTACTCAGTGGGAGCCTATGCTAGTATAGACATCCAATCAGATAAAAGGTACCTACTCATTGGGAGCCTATGCTAGTATAGACATCCAATCAGATAAAAGGTACCTACTTAGCGGGAGCCTATGCTAGTATAGACATCCAATCAGATAAAAGCCACCTACTCAGTGGAAGCCTATGCTAGTATAGACATCCAATCAGATAAAAGCCACCTACTCAGTGGGAGCCTATGCTAGTATAGACATCCAATCAAATAAAAGCCACCTACTCAGTGGGAGCCTATGCTAGTATAGACATCCAATCAGATAAAAGCCACCTACTCAGTGGGAGCTATGCTAGTATAGACATCCAATCAGATAAAAGCCACCTACTCAGTGGGAGCCTATGCTAGTATAGACATCCAATCAGATAAAAGCCACCTACTCAGTGGGAGCCTATGCTAGTATAGACATCCAATCAGATAAGACTCCACATTTGATCACACTGCCCATATAATTGCCTGAATTTAAAATGGTCACAAATATGAGCTAATTCTTCTTCCTCTACATTTGATCTCAAACTCCTGAAGATTAACAAGATTTAGTACGGAGAACGGAATGAATTATTATGGTTTATAGCTGTGTTGCGATATCTGCGTCCTTCGGTCTTATACATCAGACTTCATCATGGCTTCTAGTCACTTTGGTCACTTTGATCGTATTTTTCATTCATGGTCACTTTCATTCATGGTCACTTTGATCGTATATGGCATGGAGCAGCAAACTCCACCTCATAGCCTTCCTTTATTGCCTCTTACGACATGCATGGAATGTAAGCAGTGTAGCTATTCTTTGCTCTCCCCTTTGCGCCCCTGAAAGACCAGGGCGATGGATTTATAATATCAATGACTGGTCAGGCTTAATCTTCTCCATTCTCATTAATCGAGGGAGTGTAATGTTTAGCCATTCTCTCCTGGATCGAATGCACTAGTTATTTGTGGTTTGAAATGTTAAAATTTACGCTTGTGGTTCACCGAGGAAGTAGAGTACCAGGGTTCATGCTCTAGGAAAGTCAAAGAATGGTTCCATCACCACTGAGCAAGTGTGGTAAAGAAAATGGTGGTTCATAATTCACCTTACCGTGACCTTGCACTTATACACAGGGTTGAGAGCAGATATATATGATGGGTATTTAGTGTTGATGTCTCAAAAGTGGAACTCCCTCGAATCTAGATTATGGGTAATGATGATGATAAGATTAGAATAACACATAGCACTAGGCCATTCAAAACTGCAAAACACAATTATATACACAGATGGCTCAGTGAATAGAGAAACAAATAAGTGTGGATGGGGTTTTGTTGCCCACAAGAATAGTAGGAAGGCGTATGAGAAATTATCTGCCTACTCCACTACAACATCGAGCATGAAAATGGAAATAGAAGCTGTGATGGTGGCACTTGGTGAATGGAATGTCAATTCAGAATATGATTGATAGAAAAGTACTGAAATTAGTTATGGTCAACCTAATAAGAGCGGTCATTGATTGACTACAGTGATGAAATGACACTGGTGATAACATGCACATACGAAGCATGAAAGAAATCGGGGTGATAGGAGAATGTGTGTGACTTGTAGAAAGAGTCGAAAAATCACATAACATCTGACTGAGACTTTCCATCAACATACATTTTAATGGCTGGTAGAAAAGAGAGCAAATCGCTTATGGGAATGTCCCGTTGCTATGATGCTGACTTCTAATCAAGAAGTATTTGGTCCATATTTTTTGTCTCAATGGAGGATCTAAGGATGATGTGGTCAGCATCATTCCCGCCATCTCTACTTTCCCAGAAGATCTGACATCTGTAGACTTGGTTGAATCGTGATCCATGGGAAACAGGCCTGTCTGCTCAAATGAAATCAAGATACTCAGAGGGTTGTCAATCTACAATAATATCTATTGTAATAAATAGTAATATCTAACTTTTGACAGCAATAGGTCTTTGGGCTACCCTATTTTACTACACTGCTAAAAACTACTTCGTGATTCTCATTGCTTGGTGACACTTGAGTGGCCTCATGCAGTGACACACAATAGGTAGAGTGAAGACATGTTACTGTATAAGTCTCTCCTGAGAGTTTTCCTTGAGCTGTCAGACCTGTTTCCCATTGGTCACGGTCAAACAAGGAGAAGATGGTGGTCTTGAAAATGTTCCAGTTCAACTAGAAACTTGAACCTAGATCACCTAACTAGGACACCAAGGCACTAACTGAGATGCCATGGTTTCCAGTGTTAGTTATAAGTATTGAGTTAGGAGCATGTCAAGAGTAATAATAAGCATAGAAAAGTCATCAGCATAGATAACATAACAAACAAAATGAGTGTCACCTGATAGGTTGTGGGAAGAGCTTGCCCAGCTGCATGTAGGTACATCATGTTGGGTGGTTGTGTAGCTAGAAGTGGCTGACCAGTTACCTGGTGAGCAGCTAAATCACTGACAACGCTAGCACCGAGAGAAACAGTGGCTGTAAATAAACATGCACAATCTTAACTCTAAGAAGTGTAATTCTCAATGTCTATCTATATATTTATTGTCTGTTCTCTGCTTTTGTTGTTAAGGCATCACAGGATCAAATAACAAGAGGTTTTTGGGCTATGGTACGTTTGACCACTTGATATGTAGTAATATTGCGACATCTCAGAAAAATAGTGTGTGTTGTGTACGAGAAGATATTGAGTGTTGTATACAAGGAGAAGATATTTATTGTTGAATACAAGATATTGATTGTTATATACAAGAAGATATTGATTGTTGTATACACAGAGAAGATATTGATTGTTGCATACACAGAGAAGATATTGATTGTTGCATACACAGAGATGATATTGATTGTTGTATACACAGAGAAGATTTTGATTGTTGCATACACAGAGATGATATTGATTGTTGTATACACAGAGAAGATATTGATTGTTGTATACACAGAGAAGATATTGATTGTTGCATACACAGAGATGATATTGATTGTTGTATACACAGAGAAGATATTGATTGTTGCATACACAGAGAAGATATTGATTGTTGCATAAACAGAGAAGATATTGATTGTTGCATACACAGAGAAGATATTGATTGTTGTATACACAGAGAAGATATTGATTGTTGCATACACAGAGAAGATATTGATTGTTGCATACACAGAGAAGATATTGATTGTTGCATACACAGAGATGATATTGATTGTTGCATACACAGAGAAGATATTGATTGTTGCATACACAGAGAAGATATTGATTGTTGTAAACACAAAGAAGATATTGATTGTTGTATACACAAAGAAGATATTGATTGTTGCATACACAGAGAAGATATTGATTGTTGTATACAAGAAGATATTGATTGTTGTATACACAAAGAAGATATTGATTGTTGTATACAAGAAGATATTGATTGTTGTATACACAAAGAAGATATTGATTGTTGTATACAAGAAGATATTGATTGTTGTATACACAGAGAAGATATTGATTGTTGTATACACAGAGAAGATATTGAATATTGTATACATGGATATGTTAGTTGCATACAAGAAGATTATATAGTGTTGTTAACAAGTTAATAATGGACTATTACACGTTCTATATACATACCTCTTTTTCTCTGAGAATTTGCCATGAAGTAAGAATACGGCACCAGCACAGCAGTCTGCTGTGGAGGATAGTGCACCATCTGTGGTATGAGAGGTGAAGTGCGTGGTTGTGGAGATGGTGACTGGGCCTCTATCTGTACGGGATTAGTTTTCTTAGAAGTGTAAACAAAAACATTGATTCAGGAGCATACAAACATTCTATAGTAAATTTCATAAATCAAATATAATAACAACAATTACAAAGAATGACAAGAAATTGTATGATTTGTGCAGTTAGTTCAAGAACAAATCAAAAAGTCTTCTTCTTCTTCTCGTTCGCAGTTTGACATGTCTACACAGCAAGTCCTGTTTTCTTAATAAATGCTGCTGTATTTGAAAGCTCCTCAGTGCTCCCATACATCTTTCTGTGGATATTCATCTCTGTGGGCCATTGTTCTTCCCTTAACTGGTTTAGTGTATTGCAGTCTTGCAGGATATGGTCAGCTGTCTGTGCTGCCTGCCCACAAGGGCAAAGTGGTGATAGGACCAATCTTAGTCTATTTAAGTGGCTGTTTAATCTGTTGTGTCCTGATCTGAGGCGGAAGATAATAACATGCTCTGCTCTGTCGAGATAGTGGTACTCAGAACATGTACCTTCTTCCTAGACATTTTCACCATGACGTACATAGAAATGTACCGGCTTCAATTGTGCATGATTCCTGAGTATGTACATTGACCAATCAGGCTCTGGTACATCTATTTAACACAATATCTCATTGGATGAATACTGTCGACAACGGTGATAGCCACCATTTTAATTTTTGTTGACAAGTGTTTACAAAAGCATTGTGAAGGTTAATAAATCTGGTATTTTATCCAATTGACTACCTTTTCCTGCAGTTTTAGTGGCAACCATGTGTTAAATGTCATTTAAACAACGATATTTTCACAATATATCGACAATTTCAACAAAAGAAATGCCATGATGGTGAATTGGGATTTATGGACTTTTATTTTATCGTATTTTCATTAAAATCATTATAGATTGTGATTCATATGGTTACTTATGGAGAGATAAGTTATTTCCACACTAGAAAATCAGTTACACCACGCTGCTTTATCTAAATTGATATTAAAACATCAACAAAGTTCAAACAAAACATTTCTGGACTAGATCTAGGTTTATAGAAGGATTTTAAGAAACACCTGTAGGCTTAATCCTTTTAATCTCTGAAATGACAACAAATTGACCATAAATTGCGATAGAATTAGGCCAATGTTGACAGTTTCCACTCCAGAATAATTGCAAAATAATATAGGAAACTTCATACTTATATATTATCGCTATAAAGGTCAAAATTAACTGGTTTTTTGTGAAAAATCGTCTTTAAGAGTGTCTTACATGTCTCATACCACACACACACACACAAACAAAACCTACACCAATATATGCAGAATTCAATTCTTTATATATATATATATGGGCAAATATTATTTAAATATCTCTAACAACAAAACAGTTGTCATGATTTCAAAACAGCCACCAACTATTACGTAGCATTTCCAAAAATTAATTCAGCAGCAGAAGAGAAATTACGTAATTGTAAACACAGTGTGCTAAAAGATTAAGTGAGGAAGAGTTGCTCCTACCATAAAATGTCACATAATGAAAATATTAATTTCAAGCCTGAACAGGACACAACACACCATGAAGTCACAAGCGTATACAACTAAAAATCAGTGACACTTATGCACAGAGTTCAGATACTACAAAACATCCTTCACACATGTTGGCTCTATGGAGAAGAAAGACCTATACAGATTAAAGATTTTCAACTTACAGGCTTAAACTCTTTTGCATTTGGATTCAGTTTGGATTTCCTGTAAAATAAAAAGAATATTTTTGAATTTACAAAAATCTTAAGAATAGAAATAATTTAAGAGGCATCTTATTTTCATGTTAATTAGTTACCCACTAAGACTAAAAAAATGTAGAGATGGCAGAGATGTGGTTTTATAGAATGTTAACAACATGAACAGATAAAAAAAAATGTAATGAAGATTTCTAGAAAGATGTTCATTAAAAAAGAGAGCTGCTCACCCACATCAGAAAGAAAGCCCACATTTTTTGGGCACATCATGAGAAGAGCAAAGATGGAACACATTGTAACAACAGGCAAGTTGAAGAGCAAGAGGGGTGGGGGACGACCAAGAGAGGATATGTTTGGCAACCTGGAACTGTGACATTGGAGATCGGTATCAGAAATTATTGACAATACATGATACAGAAGGCCATGGAAAGACATGATAACCAATGTCATATGGCATGGACTACATGAAGAATAAAAAAAATACAGAAAGACCCTTCAAGAGGCAGACGTTTCCTGAGACATGCATAATTTGTCAAATATAGAACAAATAATAGGGAAAAAATAACATTTCCATTCTGTGTGACATGTTCATTGCAGATCATTGGTCACCATTGGTTGATGCCACTCTGTAAGCCACATGTTTCTGTGCAAGGTGACCTGCTTCTTCCAGTGTCATATTCAAATGGTCTTTAAAATCCTGCGTCCACCAACGTCTTGGATGAACTTCTTGTTCTTCTTACCTGTTCCTCCATGATTAATCTTTCTAACCCATTGTATCTTTTCATACGTCAGAAATATATTCGCTTGCGTGTTTGACGATTTTGAGGAGCCAATCTTTCTCTAAGTGCAGATCTTTACAGACATCTATGTTGATCTTGATCTCCATGATTCCTAGGACTTTCATGTAGCTATTTCTATGTAGCTATTTCTCTATGTAGCTATTTCTCTATGTAGCTATTTATATGTAGCTATTTATATGTAGCTATTTCTCTATGTAGCTATTTCTCTGTGGCTATTTCTATGTGGCTATTTCTCTATGTAGCTATTTCTATGTAGCTATTTCTATGTAGCTATTTCTCTATGTAGCTATTTCTCTATGTAGCTATTTCTCTATGTAGCTATTTCTCTATGTAGCTATTTCTATGTAGCTATTTCTATGTAGCTATTCAAGTGCTATTTTCATTGAG
Organism: Meghimatium bilineatum; assembly: GCA_034231615.1. Classification (NCBI taxonomy): domain Eukaryota; kingdom Metazoa; phylum Mollusca; class Gastropoda; order Stylommatophora; family Philomycidae; genus Meghimatium; species Meghimatium bilineatum. Next base: position 15,589,959 of record CM067309.1, read on the forward strand.
GATGTCATTACCCAAGTTCCACAACCATATATTGCCTCTAAATGGTTGTCCCGTTGTTTTTCTGTTTACCCATTGCCATAGATTTTTAATCTGTGATGGGTTTTTTTGTGTAGAAGAACATTTATGTTGTTAAAAAAAAATCACGTTATGACATTCAGCTTCATCAGATATAAGAATTCATTAGAACGTTTGGTTGATAATTCTTGATATATTCACATTATCACATCCAGCATCATCAGGTATAAGAACTCATTAGTACATTTGGTTGATAACTCTTGGCTCTTGTAGCCTAACCTCAGCTGTTTTATCAATGGCTATGTCACCATATAACGTGATGATTGAATTATTTTAGAACCCTGGGTTGCTTGGGGCCTGAGGGGAGAGTAAATAATACTGACACTGTTACCTACTATGCATGTTGTAAGAGGTGATTAATGATGCTGCTCATTCCAAAGAGGATCAAAGTGACTCAGAACAGACATCACAGCTAAGCTTAAAACAATGGCACAGCTCATTCCATTCTCTGGACTATATCCTGCTCACCAGCAGGAGTTTGAGAGCGAATGCAGAAGAGGAAGCATAATTTTAGCATGCACTCCTGGCCCAAATTTGATTTATCCACTATTAGCATTTCCACAACAAACATATTACTATAAACTCTCATATTCAGGATTGAAAATAAATACACAAAATCCTGGATGTTTTTTTTTAAATAATTAACACACTCGTTTTACAGCTGTACCTCTCAAAATACGGACTGAGAGTCTGACACAGAAAGTTATAAATAATGAATAAAGTCACAGAAATCTATCTCATGGATGCTGTCACAAAACAAATATGTAACAATTTTCATAAGAAAATTCAAAAACAAAAGACTATCTTCTACTGTCTAAAAGACATCCCTATTAAACAGCAGAAATGTGAGGTGAGCATCTGTGGCTAAGCTTATAGCAATACCTACAGTTGTGAAAATGTCATGTATACATAACTGTTGTTAGCTTTCAGATTGGTGTTCTTCTTCTTCTTCTGCGTTCGTTCTCAAACTCCCGCAGATTAGCAGGATGTAGTCCGGAGAACGGAATGTGTTGTGTCATGGTTTACAGCATTGCTGCGATATCTGCGCCTTTCGGTCTGACACATCCGACTTCAGCATGACTTTGGGTCTCTGACCCTATATGGGATGGGACAGCCAACTCCATCCCATAACCTCCTTAGTCATCATTTACGACATGTGTGGAAGGTAAACAGTGTTGCTATTCTTTGCTCCCATTTCGGGCCCTGGCAACACTCAGGCGAAGAAGATTGGTGTTCAGTGTACAGTAAGTACAGAAACCAGTTCTCTCCTATAGCTGGCCTACTAGCGATATGGTTACAGGCACCCACCTCTCAGTGAATGTGATAAAAACATTGAAAGTATTAGTTACAACGTTGGAAGTCAGATGGGTTGGGCTATTGTCTCAAATAAAAAGGTGACAGTGTAATTCTGTTCCCTTGACTACATCCTATTGAAATCTAGTAGGATTATTGTCCTGCTACAAGAAAGATCCAGTGAGAGTTTGAGAATGAACCCAAAAGTCATGAATTAGAAAAACATTTTGAGACAATTATTTTATAGACTGAGTAATCATAACTGTTATTTAATAACTTACGGAGGTGTCTCTGTGAGTCTATCAGAGGCTTCCACTGTCTGCTCTATGAACTGCGATGTTTCAGAGGCTGAAATAACAGGAGTTGTTGGAACGCTGGAGGTAGCTGGTGTTGACACTGGAGTATTTTCGGCTGTATCATCTTGTTTTAATGACTCTTGGACAGTGCCTCCATTTGACTCCTGAAGTCAAAGAAACACAATTTAGGTAATGCCAAAATTACACAAATGTATTTTTTTAAACTAAATATTGTTGTTCAATGGAAAAGAAAATATTGACATTTGTCAATGAAATATTATAGAAAGTTCCTAAGAATATCTTGGACAGAAAGACAAACCAATGCAATTGTCCACAAAGACCTGAACATAGAAGAAGACTAGCTCCTTAAAAACTATCAAAAAACGCAAACTTACATATTTTGAACACATTAAAAAACACAATGATTTAGAAAGCTTAATCGTGCAGGGAAGAGTTCCGGGCAAGAGAACAAGAAGCAGGCCAAGACTATGTAAGACACAGGATATTACAGAAGACCTGAACATGACACTAGAAGAGGCTGGGCAGCTTGTACAGAACTGAGAGACTTACAGGGTGACAGTGAGGACAACATTCTGTAAAGGATGCGTTACATAGATTGAAAGACATATTTATTTATATACAGGATGTCCTATTATGTCAATAGTTATGGGGAGGGGGCTGAACAATATGACATCTGCTGAAAAAGGGGAAAGAGAGGGGAGTTGACAAAAGTTGATGTCAACAAGAACTGTTGTTAATATACTGTTCTTAAATTGTTAGAAACATTTTTTGTTCTAAAATTGTGAAACAAAACATGTATTTTGCATATACATTTTCTGCACAAAATAAGTATTTTGGGAGGAGTGTTGGGTGTGTGTGTGACATAATTAAGCAACTAAACTGATGCTCTCTTGAATTCTTGACAGTTGGTGGCAGACAGGTGGGGGTTGATCAACATTTTTTATAAAACAGCCATATACTGATTCATACTTAAAACAAGTCATGTATTTATTTATATATTGATTAATACTTTACTTGTATCATACTGAATTAAAATTATTCAATTTGTTTCCTCCACCCTCTACCTGTGCAAAATACATGTCAAACTTAAAAATATAGAACATAGAAGAGTTTAAGATTCACAGATAGACACATCAGCACTAAAACAACCAGACATACAACAAAAATACCTTGTAGATGTAAGGAATAGATATGAACATCTAATGATAGAATGCAGGGAACAATACAGAAAGGAAAATCTAGAAGAGAAAATAGACAATAAATGGGACAGCCTAAGGAAAAGTATTCAAACATCAAATGAAAATTGACCAATAAGAAAAGCCAAGAAAAAACAAACATGGGTGACAGATGAAATATCAGAGAAAATGTCAGAAAGAAAGCTAAAAATACCCCAATTATACTCAATTATAGACAATGAGATATTTAACATGTGCAGAACAGCGAAAAAACAATGGCTAAAAAAAAATGCAGTGAAATAGAGATGTCCATACAACAGAAAACAAAATTAATGCATAAGGAGATACGGCTGATCACCTACTGTAGTCCATGACGTCAATATATTCGGCCTATACTTGTCCAATGTCATTTTATAATGAAACTAACATGTGACTCATATCTACTTTGAAAACAAACATAATTCTTAAGAATTCCTCGTCATCAAAATGACAATCCATAATGGTTTCATTGAAAATGACTTTCATTCCAACAGGATTCATGCTGATCTCGCCGATGTGGACAGATTATTAGATATTAAAACTACAACTTCAATACTCTTCTCTCTTCCAAGTAAATTGTAAGAAAAGGAAGTAGATTATTATTGGTAGCTAGGTGTCACCTTTTTCTGGTCACGTGAACATTAAACATCATGTAATTCCTCATAGCTAAACGAGTGCATAGCAACAGGTAGGAAGAGTGGGGGGGGGGGGGGAACGGGACACAGCAAATAAAAAAATAAATACGGAAAGACATCCATCGGTGGTATGTACCGGTCAAATACAAGTCATGTATTTATTGATATATTATTTCATACTTAAATAGAAAATATTCAGACAAAGTCAGAAACAGTAGACAAATGTTCAATACATTATAAGTAAATTTATGCCTACCTTGGAAGCATAAAGATAAATTAAAAATTCTTGAAGCTGATGTGAATTGAACCAGGTCCTTTCTAGTATAACCAAATCGCCTAGCACCTCAAGTAAACAAGTTTTTCCGTACTGGACTAACTGCTAATAATATGTTATAATATGGTTCTTGTTTGGAACATGTAAATCTCCTTAAGTATAGCAACAAAAAACATGCAATTCCTTCATCTTCGGATATCTTCTGTGCTGAGTCCCTGATGTTTTCAATGAATTGATATTTCAATTGCAGCAAAAATGGTTCAAACATAGTTTCACTCTATTCTGTGAACTGTTAACTAGATATCTGTGTGCTGTTTAGTTTGTTCTGTTAACTATTATCTAGATAATTCATATGCTATTTAGTTTGTTCTGTTAACTATTATCTAGATAATTCATATGCTATTTAGTTTGTTCTGTTAACTATTATCTAGATAATTCATATGCTATTTAGTTTGTTCTGTTAACTATTATCTAGATGATGCATATGCTATTTAGTTTGTTCTGTTAACTATTATCTAGATAATTCATATGCTATTTAGTTTGTTCTGTTAACTATTATCTAGATAATTCATATGCTATTTAGTTTGTTCTGTTAACTATTATCTAGATAATTCATATGCTATTTAGTTTGTTTCATAAGCTTGTGAAACATGTGTGTTCTCTGTCCCTACTTTGTATGGCCGAGATCATAATATGTTCTCAATCATGAATATCAGTTGTAAGCAGCTTGAATGCATGGGACTCATAATAACACATGGCAGTGCTCGTTGGTCCCAGGTACTAATCTCGCACTAAAGGCTGCCAGCCTAGTCCTGCCAAGATCAATAGACACACAAACTTACCAAGACAAAATTCTTTTTGAAGTCATGCAATGATTGCCCTATCTTGTTTCTTTCTTCTGTTGACAAATTTAAAATGTAACACTGGTCATAATCATGACTTCAACAATCATTACAAATACAATTGAGCAATGTACAGGCAAGCTTTTCCAGTATCATTTTTACAGACCTGTATGTGCAGACCTGATCTCATCCCATGTTCTAAATCAGTGTTTCCCAAACTATTTTTTTACCATGCCCCACCTAAGTCTTTCTAAAATTCCGATATCCCCTCCTCATAGCATATACATATTTTTTTAATTCAAAAATTGAATTATTCCCCCCAACAATAAAATTGTGCCCCATGCTGTGGTCACCAAAAGGCAAGAGAAAATGAGGAAGACCAAAAGAAACTTTACATAGTACTATTACAAGGGAATAGTTTCACCATCGGTATTAGAAACAATGAAGATCTAAAGCAAATTGCAATGAAACGAGAGACATAGAAATCTATGACATCCGCCCAATGTGCCGTCTTTGGCCCTAGAGGAATAACTAACTAACTAACAAACATGCTGGGAAACACTGCACTAAACTATGTACCTTGTTAAAACTGTGCAGAGAATGGAATGTGTCCCTCTGCTCACAATCTAGCACTGCAAAATTATAAGAAAAGGCTTCAAGTACTGCCTCAATTATTGATTAAGAACCAGCATCACTGCACAAGGTTTCCCATAAGTGCTCTGCCTGCCATTCCATCAGACATTTAAAAGTATATACACTCAGTAGCAGTCAGTTGTTGGCTGTGAGGTTCTACTTATTTTTCCAAAGAGGAACGCACTTCCTCTTTTCTCCCCTGGTCAATCAATCTCTATACAAGAACGTTATTTATTTTATCAACTTCTGTGGGGTGCACAGGGAATGCATTGCTCTAGGCGGACCCAGGGTTAGCAGATAACCAAGATCCCAAATGTACCTCCACGCGGTGCACCCTGGAAACAGAAATACAGCAGCTCGAGCTGATTCTGGCCAAATCATTTGGTGATCGTGTTCGGGAATGTGGAGGTAGTAGATGGAAAGAGATTTGCCTGCACAAGAGACAGACAATATCTCCGACACCACCAGCATCACCACATATAGCAACACTGTCGACATACAGTGAAGCTAGTCAGTCCAGTCGGAACATTGGAGGGGCGGCCAATGTAAAATGCACGTAAAGGTAGATGCATGGCGAGAGACATAGATTTCATACCGAGTACAATGAAACAATGAAAGGGCAGAACAGCGCGAACTACAAATAGAAAGTGAAAAGTCCCTAGGAAAGGGGAACTACAAGCTCCGTCAGCTCGAGACGAGCTTCTAGTTACCTGTGTTCCTTACAGGCAGAGACCCAGACCCATTCATTGGCGTTTGGTAAAGCAAGAAGACCTAATCCAACTCTAATGTCGAGCCTTCCTAAACCGGAAATATGCTCGCGAAGAGAAGGGGTTCCGTACTCGATGCGCTCAGGCACAAAAGGGACAACGATTTAGCCCTGGTCCAACTCTACTGTCAGGTTTTCCTACACCGGAAATACACTTGAAGAGAGAAAAGGTTCAGTACCTGATGGGCTCAGGCGCTATTGGGACAAGGACGCTCAGCTCGATAACGCCTTGCTCTCAAACGCGTGGTGTGAGACTCGAACTTGGACAAGGGGTACACGATGTCGGTGAATGACACCTCGGCTAAGAGGGCGAAAGAGCCAGGGTCCAACTCCTCTGTTGAGTTCTTCCCCTTAAGGAACCAGGCTCACGGATGAGAAACGGTTCAGTACCCAATGGGCACAGGCACAGCACGTCCAATTACACGAGGCAAGTTCATAGACAGTGGAACACCTCGTTCGAGTCAGACGAGAGCAAAAAAAAAATTGTCTGGGCGAAGAGTCTCCACTACGCGTGCCTGGAGACAGATATAGAGGCTGTCACAGGCTAAGGGTAGCCCACCCGAATTGTCAAGGCATGCCGAAATCGGATGTGCTAGGCCTACAAGGCGCATAACGGTGGCACAACGTAATCACGCTCCCGGCGGAAATCGCACGGATATCTGTGATGGTTACAATGAGCGAACGAAAAACAAACAAACAACTTCTGTGTTGTTTTGTAGTATATCCATAACTGCTCTAATTAATTATGCATTGTCTCTTCTCATCAATTTGCCATCCACTATAACTTTACCCACCACTGCATCAGCTCTTTTAAAAAAACGGTTCAAAATTTGTAGAGGATTGACTTCATTGTACTCAGTTTCCTATATGTACTTGATTACTCTCACTGAAGCAGCATGCCGCCTGCCGAGAGTACAACTCATAGCACATAACTATTTTAACTTCAAGCAATAATCAACAGGGATAAAAAAAATAATCCATGAGCCGGATTCAAAAGCATGACCTCTTGAATACAAGGCGAACAGTTTAACCACTATGATAGAAGGGTTCGCCATCATTAGCTCTTTTGCTGCCTCGGACTCCAACATGACTTGGACAGCAGATCTATATGCTTTGGGCATCGTTGAGAAGAGGGACACACTCCTTTCATATCCTGCATTTATCTATCTTACACAGCACTCTAGGAGCCTGATAGAATCACGCTGGTGGTTGCGACATCAGCCAAATAAGAGCCGCTGTTACTGCCTCTATTCCCATCCACATGCTTGATGTTGTTGAGGGTTACGCAGATTTCTTGACTACTGTCTTGCCATCGATAAAACACCATCCACACTAGCTTCTTTCTCTTAATACTGAGCCATCTCTGTAACTATCTTATGGCTGTGAGTAATACTGGATGAGTTTTTTCATCATTTCCTGTCTTTGTTGCAGCCCACTAATAGATTTAAAAAAAATTTTTTTTTATCTATTCGTGACCTTCTAGCTACTCTGCTATTGAGCTGCTGCATTTCTCCTCTTTTTACAAGATGATGCACCTTTTTTTACTATAGAGGGATATGTAGCAATATTTTGTGCAAGCTCTTCCCATATATCTTGGCCTATGTCAATGACTTTTAGTGAGGTCTGTAACGAATCATTGTAATGCTTCATTTGGCCACTGGAAAACATATGCCTTTCTGCAACTCACCATAGAGAATTATCTTTGGCAGGCTGATGACCTGCCCAACAAATCTGTGTGCATCAGAATAGTGTCAATGCTAGAGATACCAGATCTGTCTAGGACAGTGTTATCCAGAATCTTGTCTTGCCATCTGATGTTCATAGCTTTTCTGAGACAAGTTGTGATTGAGTTTCCTCACATGACTTCTATACACAGTCCATGTTTCACCAGTGTATAACAGCACTGAAAGTAACACTGCTCTGTAAACCTTCTGCTTAGTATCTTGGCTAATCCATTTCTACGCCACACATTTGCATAATTAGCTGAAAGTGCTACATGCCTTGGAGATCCTAGAATACACTTCAACAACGGTGACACTTTTGTGATAGTGCACTACCTAGGTATGTGACTTTCAGTGCTACACCATTTACCTTTATGCTGGGCTCATGATAGATTTTGCCAGATGCTGACTGTAGCATGAAAATGTAGATGTAAAAGGTGGTGGTCAGTCTTGGTGACCACCCTTAAAAATATGATTTCACCTGCCCGACTCTGTGTCTTATATTCATGCTTGGTAGTTCTAGAAGACACCTCATGGCAGCGATGAGTATATCACTGGTGTATCTTAGATCTACCCACAAGACCACATTCTGGAATCTCTCCAACCTATTAACCTGTGTTTGCTACACTGTGAGTAATCCTAGTACGTAGTCCATCACATTTAGTACCACTGCAGAAAAAGGGTCCACTTTTGCATATATGCAGATGCCATGACTTTAATTTTTAATTAAAAACTAGCACCACTTCACAAATGTTTAGTAACTGTCAAAACACTAGTCTTATATGCACACACAGAAACAATTTTAGAGGTAATATAACTTATGAACCAAATGACAAAAAATGTATACGAGTGAGATAGAAAATAAAATTAAAAAATTTATGATATATAAAATTATAACAAAATAAAACCAAAAAATGTATGAGAGTGAAAGGATATAAAACAAAAAGATGTGCCTATGTTGCCACGCCCGAAAGAATAGCAACAATATTTATATTCCATGAATGTCGCAAGAGGTGATTAAGGGGATAATGGGGTGGAGTTGGCTGTCCCATCCCATATGTCAAATGACTCAAAAGCCATGCTGAAGTCGTATTCTGTTCTCTGGTCTACATCCTGCAAATTTGCAGGAGTTAGAGAACTAGCGCAGAAGAAGACAATGGCATACTAGATTTCTAGCATGATGTAGTCCAGAGGTGCGATGTGTCGCTGTTTTAACTATACCAATGTCGCGACACATCCAATATCGACAGGGAAACTATTTAATTTGTTGTCTTGTGATGTAATGCAGACCTGTCATTGTGTTAGTCTCCTGATGTTTTCATTTTAGATTCTGTCTCTTATTGTTGCGACAAGATTTCTATGTAAATATGACAATTTTTATGAACTATAGTGTCACATAATGTTCTCATATTTAACTAGTTTCTTACCTGGACTAGTTTCCATCCCTCGACCAACTCTCCTGTCTGGCACCAAAGCTGACTGTGGTGAAGATGTAGAACCAGAAGATGGCTGCCCCATCAGTTGTGTCTCAACCTGTGAATTGGATGGCGGTGATGATGGCAGCTGGACTTCAGAAACAATCTGTCCAGCTGTACTGCTTACAGCAGGTGTGTGTCCAGCAACAGTAACTTTTTGCTGATAGAATTGTTGACTGTCCATCTGAGATGACTGCTGACTGATGATATCCGGGCCATTCTTGAATTCTGTATATCATAAACAGAACTTGGTAGCAAAGAGCATTATCATAATTTTAATACATTGTATCTCCTTCGACACCTGTAAAGGGTAAAAGAGGAAGGAAAGAAGAATACTATAATAATGATAATACATTAATAATACTATAATAATGATAATAATATCAATAACCTGAGATATGCAGATGACACTGTTCTTTTAGCAGAAAGTGAACATGAACTACAAAGACTAAGAGATTAAGTGGATATATCAAGTACAGAATATGGACCGGATATAAACATCCAAAAAACAAAAAAACCATGATAATCAGCACAATCACAGAAGAACAGGTGCAAACCATAAAAATACATGGAAAGAAACTACAACAAGAAGAACATTATTAATATCTTGGACATATAGTCACAAATGATGGTAGATGTGAAACAATGACATGAGGAAAATATTAACATATAAACAAATTACAAACAAGCTAAAAGTGAGAATTATAAAATGCTACAACTATTCTATATTAATGTATGGCTCAGAAACATGGACAATAAACAAATAATTAGAAGACAGAATTCATGCCTTTGAGATGTGGATATATAGAAGAATAGGGAGAACATCATGGAAAGAGGAAGAATAGGAAGAACATCATGGAAAGAGAAGAAAACAAAAAGGTTCTAGCAACACTTAACATGAAGAAAGAATTATTGAATGAAACAAAAACCAAGCAATTAAATATTTTGGACACATTAAAAGACATGACATCTGACCTTACTTGAGGGTAAAATCAAGGGGAGGCGAGCAAGAGGTAGGAAGAGATACAAGTGGGAGAGTAACATCACAAGATGGACAGTTTACAGTCTAGCAGAGTGCACCACCAAAACAAGAGACAGGACATGCTGGAGATCTGTTGCAGCCAACCTTCGTTGTGAAGACGGCACTTGATGATAATGAATAATATCAATATAATAGTGATAATATAATGAAAATATAATATAGTAATGTATATTACAGTATAATTATAATAATATAATAACACTACACCTGATCACAACCACCCAGAACAGCCTGAATTCAGCCTGGCTTAGATCTACCACACTGCCCAGCACTATCCACTGTGGTCAAACTCAAGTTTCCCATGATGTGATGATCTTGCAGACAGAAAGCTGCATACTAGGAATAACTGAATAGTAAACCGCCCGTGTGTTGCCATGGCCCGAAAGGGGAGCAAAGAATAGCAACACTGTTTACCTTCCACGCATGCCGTAAAAGGCGACTAAGGAAGTTATGGGATGGAGTTGGCTGTCCCATCCCATATAGGGTCAGTGACTCAAAGTCATGCTGAAGGCCGAAAGGCGCAGATATAACAGCAATGCTGTAAACATTGACACGACGCCTTCCGTTCTCCGGACTACATCCTGCTAATCTGCAGAAGTTTGAGAATAAACGCTGAAGAAGAAGAAGAATAGCAAACGATGTGGGTGTTATACATCACATGTAGATAGTACACTCTAGCATAGTACGGCAATCTATCTATAGATAAGACACTCAAATAGAAAACAGTTCAAATAAGCCAAAGTCAGAACTGTGCCAGTCTTTCTAGCAGGGAAGTAACTGGGTACTCACATTTGTCCTCGTAAACCATGGAACATGAAAAGAATAAGAATAACAAGACACACAACCCACATTTCATTTACATGCCCTTAGATCAATCTGCCCCATTCACTTCACTAGTCTTTGTGTACTAAGGATAGACATAACCTGGTGTATGATTTCTTGTGCTCACTCATGCTGTTTAGCCAGTCAGCCATGACTGTTGTCTGTGGTGTAGCCATTGTACTGAAGGTCATATTTAGTTCAACGCAACACCATCCATGTTGAGGGCAAAGAATAGTAACATTGTAACTAACCTAACATGCACGTCATAATAGGCAGCTAAGGAGGGTTAGGCATGGGGTTGTCTAATCTATCCTGTAGAATGACAGTGATCTAAAAATTCCATGCTGAAGTTGGATGTGTAGGGCTGAAAAGGTATAGACATCGCAACTGATCTGTAAAAAAAAACCGGCTAAGAACCACTGTTAGAACAAATAACTCTTCATGCATTAGTTCATTACTTATGTTTTATGCAATATCTTACCTGGACTAGTTTGTAAAGCAACTGGTTGTGTTAGTTCATGAGTGGATGCTGACTGTCCCAGTGGGCCACCAATGTTTGTACCTTTAATACTGGGAGACTGCTTGATAGATGGTTGCTTATGATGCAGATTCAGTTTCTGTGGGGGTTGATGCTGGACTTGTTGTGAAAGAGATGAAAATGATGGTGATGGTGTTGATGGTACATTCTGTGGATGTAAATGAGGCGGTGGAGGTTTACTAGAATGCTGGTTGAGTGGAACCAGCTGTTGATGGGAAGATCTCTGTGGCGGATGGCGCTGGGAGATGGGTAGTATATGTTGCTGCATCCCTGGGTGTAATGGTGGTGGCTGTTGCTGGTAGTGGTGCGGTGGATGCTGTTGATGATGTGGATGAGGAGGTACTGCATGGTTTTGATGTCCTTGCTGTCTTGGATGTAGAGATGACGACCCCTGATTTCTGCTCAGAGGACCCGTAGAAGGTGGGGGACTCTGAAACTGATTGTTCATCTGCCGTGCAATTTGATGATGATGAGAATGTTGCAACTGTTGCGGATGACTTGCTGGCGGAAGTGACCCCCTACCTTGCAATCTGAAAGCATCATTTCTCTGTGACTGTTCATTGTCCTCCTTCTGAGATGGAAGTGTGCAGCTGCAACATATTGCAAGAGATTTTTTTTACTTAAACTGCTAAAAATATCAAAATAACATTTAGAAAATTCAAGTATGTGCCTATGAGAATTATTGCCATCAACAAGTTCCACAAGTGAATTACTAGCAGCTGTACCCATACACAAAACTATAGCTTATGCAGGATTTGGTGTCAATGTCCAATTACTGTTGAGCAGTTTAAGGAACTCTTGCAGCTCTATGCCATTCTTAACCTTTAGCACGTGTTTACAATTCAGGCGATACATTTAGTCGAAATTGTGTCATATCTTGGTTTCAGACGGAGAAATTCGTCACCCAGTGCGTTAAACCAGAATCCAAAAAAATAGCCAGATTTGTAAAAAAATTTAGTGGTAACTCAAGTAGATTTAGCATCCTGTTTCTGTTCATAAAATGGCGTTAGAAAACATTGTGTGATTATGCAATTGAAATCCGAGCAAACTGTAGTCATCTGCATTGCGATGAAGCGACATCGTAGTGAATCGAGTTTTATATACTTTTATTTCATCATATATTCAGTGAAATCATTATTTATTCAGAATTTAAAGTGGAAATTTTAAGTAATTTAATTTTAGGTAAGTACTTCAAATAGATTAAATAAAATAGACTATGAGGTTCTAATTATGCAAAATATATAATATTCAACAGCTTTCGATCAATCAAAAATACAATAGGCCTAGATCTAGATAGGTATAAATCTATCTTTATTACTTTCGCACATGTCTTGTATCATACACATACAAACAAAGCTTACACCAATATATGCAGAATTGAATTCTTTATTTATATGTGCAAATATTATTTAAATACTGTAACAAAAAAAAGTTATAGCGATTTCAAAACAGCCAACCGACGATTGCGTAACATTTCCGAAAACGGATTCTGCAGCAGAAAAGAAATTGCGTAATTGTAAACAAAGCATGCCTATGGTTAAACAAACGTCATTTATCCGATTAATGTCAGAAAGAGACAAATTTTATTTATTTGGATATGCTATGAGATGAAGGTCAGGAGAATATAGTTACAATAGGCAAGATTGATAAAGGATAACAGCATGAGAAAATGTGAGATAGTTTAATACTGTGGCATGACTCATGACTAAGAGCCAACAGATATTAGGTATTCATTTATTGATTATCCTCCTCGCACGCCGGACATACACTTCCACTAAAAAATGGAGCAGAAAATGACTATGTTTTCTTGTGTGCTTTTTGATAAAAAGATTTCCTCTTGATAGCAATGGCAAACTACAGTGGTAATGTGCCTAGTAACTCTATTTTGGATATTCTCAACACATGAATTTAAAGCCAAACTGTGTATGATCAGAACATGTGTATCTCCAGTGCAATAAATGGTTGTGAGGCATGGGCATTAAAAAACCAATAGCAAAGAGAATCGTTGGTTTCGAAATGAGATGCTACAGGAGAATTTTACATATTTTACCATGAACAGCTAATAAGACAAATCAAGAAGTGTTAATATCAATAAACGTTGAAGAGGGCTGGCTCCATAACAAAAAAGCTGTGGTTTTTTTGGTCATATAAAGAGACATGACAGCATGGAAAGATTAATAGCTGAAAGCAGAGTTACAGCAACAGGTGAATAGGGTGCCCAATACAATGATGGTGTATTTTGGATTGCTTAAACATGTCTCTAGGAGCGGCAGGTCAACTCACCCAGAATCGAGAAGTGTTCAAAGAATCCATAAGGAAGACCATGATGATTCTGGTTCTATGTTGGTCCACTGCTCTTTTTAAATCTTTGTCAGGTGTTCTCTATGGGTCAGGCCCATTTTCACTCCCAATTCGTGCATTCTCATTATTTAGCCATGCTCATTTATCTCAAAATCCTCTGATCTTGCGGACTCACAAAGAGCAATGAGTATGTGTGCTGGGTCCATGGACTGACCAACTGTTATGATGGCACAGCTAGCTAATTGGTCAACCTGTTCGTTTCCCTCCACGCCGGTGTGTCGGGGACAAAGATAAGGGTTAGTTTCCATAGTCTCCTTCTCGTTCGGAGTTTGACATGTCTACACAGCAAGTCCTGTTTTCTTAATAAATGCTGCTGTATTTGAAAGTGCTCCCATACATCTTTCTGTGGATATCCATCTCTGTGGGCCAGTGTTCTTCCCTTAACTGGTTTAATGTATTGCAGTCTTGCAGGATATGTTCAGCTGTCTGTGCTAATAGTTTCCATAGTGATATGAGTCAACAATGATCCTGATACACAATACTATAAATAGAGCTGTCGGTATCCATGATCTAATTCAGTCGGCACAACAAATGATGATGATGGAATAATGTCTTGATCAAAATCACGTTACTAGTGGGAAAGGTTGAAAGGCAAAGTGCAAGAGCAAAATAGTGATACAAGTAGGAAAGAAACATGCGATGGACAGGTTACAACAATATGGGAAAGACCAAGAATTAACTAGATTAACATTCACGGCACAGATTTCAAAGAAGACTTGTCAGACCCATTTGTTTTTTTTTAGAATTAAGGAAGGGGAAATATATATATATATATATATATATATATATATATATATATATATATATATATATATATATATATATATATCAAAAATGGCAGAAGAGATAAATCTTTGTGGATAAGACATACCTATTTCTCCGACTATTGGAATTTGATTCTTGATGCCTAGTTGTCTGTGAGTTGGATTCATCTGCTCGGAGGACAGCAGAATAAAGGAACTCTTCATCACCATCTTTCAACTCTTTAGCTATGCGATTCTGATATGATTCACTCTGTTCAATTGCCTCTGCTTGCCTTTGGGCAAACTTCTCTTTCTCTTCATATCCTTCAGAGTGGGGATCTGGCAACCTTGTCCTGTTGATAAGAGATAAAAAAATATGTAAGTCTGCAGTCTCTACCCAGTGTGCCTGGTATAGTATATATAATTGAAATAAAGTCGGCAGTCTAACCAGTGTGCCATGCAGAGTATAGATGTACGTCGGCAGTCTCTATCCTGTGTGCTAGGTAGAGTATAGAAAATATATAAGTCAGTAAATGTGTAAAACTGCCCTTGTGTTGTCAGGGCCCGAAAGGGGAGCAAAGAATAGCAGCACTGTTTACCTTCCATGCATGTCGTACGAGGCGACTAAGGATGTTATGGGATGGATGTTGGTTGTCCCATCCCATATAGGGTCAGTGACCCAAAGCCATGCTGAAGCTGGATGTGTCAGGCCGAAAGGCGCAGATATCGCAGCAATGCTGTAAACCATGACACAACACATTCCATTCTCCGGACTACATCCTGCTGATCTACAGGAGTTTGAGAACGAACGCAGAAGATGTGTAAAACTTGTAAATAATACAAATCAAGGTGACAATGATGTTATGTGGAAACATGTAGTGATGGGAGCGGGTTTAGTTGAAAATTGGATGGGATATGATACCAGATATAACAAATTAACAAATTATTATCAAATGCAACATGGATAGCAATACAACAAGGACCACACCAACGCAAATTTAAACAAATGAATGTTCAGAGTTAAGTCGAAAAGGCTTGAGGCTACCAAACTAAAAAATCAATCAATTTTTAAGAGCATACCTAGATCTGTCATCCATAGTGCAGGATCTGAGGGCAGTGATCTGGATATCTAGGGCACCATGATGACCATCACCAGTGAAAGGAATGCGACAGGGGTAGGTTCTCTGTGTTTTATGGCATGAAGATGCCCACAGAAGCGGTCACTCAATCGTAAGCCTGTTTCACCTATATATTTCTTGTCACAACGTTTACATATTATAATGTAAATGACATTATGGGATTCACATGTAAAGGTATCATCGATAGTGAAAGTGGTCTGAGGAAATGAAACAGAACAGATCTGTACTACATAGGGACATGTGTAGCAACGGCCATGTTTGCAATGAATAGTGTCAAAGTGAGCAGGAACATAAAACCTGAGGTGACTGTGGACCAAGATATCAAGTTTTTTGTCACGCCTATAGGCAACCAAAGTAAAGTCTTGGAAAGCAGCATGAGTTTCAGAATCAGACTGGAGAAGGGAATAATGTTTGAACAAGATTCGACGGCCAGTAGAGTTATAGGGATGAAAAGTAAGGACAAATTTAACTCTATCAGAGGAGAATGAAGTACCCTGTGTATTAGTCAAGGTATCAAATTGATTACGGTGTGCAGTTTGATTGGTATATGTGCTTTCAGATTGAAACATCCGACATCATCATGGATCTAAGGTCACTTTAACCTATGGGATGGAACAGCAAACTTCACTTCTAAACCTCCTTAGTCACCTCTTACAACAGCATGGCAGATCACAGAGCTGCTACTATTTGCTTCCCTCTCAGACCTCCAAAACACAAAAGCTACAAGTAAATTATTCATCCATATATATTTACCCATAAACCAATAACCTTGAAATCTGCTTCATTTGTTTTTACAATTCAAAACACTGGCTTCGCATATGAGGCGGAAATGTTTTCAGATCGCAACGGCTCCCAGGTCGACCCAGCCTTAAATGGGTACCAGATTAATCCGGGAAGTAAAGACTGCGAGGGAGAGGAGATGGCTACCGCCCTCATTTGCAGAGCCTCTGAAATGTGAGATCGCTAACATCTCACACCCCTACGGCATTAATAATTGCTATGGGTTACTTTACTTTTTACTTACAATTCAAAAACCGAAGTTACATTCTGAACATTCCTCATTAGTAATGCGACTCATAACAAAAAATGAAACAGGGAACGAGATAGGGAGAACCTATGGAATTGTCCAGTGTGAGCTGATAATGATCTGCACTCAGAACTCATAACAAGTGAAACGAAATACCAGAACTTCTTCTTCTTCGGCGATCATTACTCAGTCAGGTTGGGACTTCGGATTCTATGATATAGGCTGCTGTCTGTTTTAAAGTGTCCACTGTGCCATACAGTTTCTCTTCAACACTGATTGGGGTGGGCCATGTCTTGTGTCTCAGGTCTGCATACTGGGGACATTCTTGTAGGATATGTTCTGCTGTCATATTTAAATACCAGAACAAAGAATAATGACAATATAAATCATTAAAGTCGGATGTATTGGACTATTGACACAAATAAAACTGTGACAGTGCATCTCCAATCTCTGGATTACATCCTGCTGGAATTCTAGTAGAACCATTGCGCTGCTGCAAGAGGAGATCCAGCGGGAGTTTAAGAATGAACTTTAACAAACAATCACAATATCACTGCATTACGTGTATTCGGGTAGCTCCTCATTGTATGTTGACCTCAAGTTGAACTTGCTGATGTTTGCTTGAAACATTAAACCAGAATCCCAACCTTCACCCTGGAAAGAAATAAATGAAATTCTTAAAAACAAGAAACTATTTACAGAGAGAAGAATTAAATGATTTTGTGAAGGTATTCTTTTCACAAACAAGAAATTGTATCCGTGCATTTCTATATGCTTACAGCTGTTTTAACATCTGTAACTCTACAACAATTTGACTACAATTCACTGACATTCTCTGTAACTTATTGATATTTAGTCAGTTTAGCGCTTTCATCATCATCATGAGCCCTTACTTGTGTGTGGATGCATTTACATGCTTGTACATGTCTTTGTGGGCAACTTACATACATGTATTTTTTTACTTATAGATTACTAAATTGCATATTATTGTAGATAAAATTGGTAGCATATCCTATACAGGACGTAGCTATCAACCCAGCATTTGTTGGCTGTGGTGATTTTCTAGGCAATATAAATACGTTCAGTAGGTTGCCATTGCTTTCTGAACGGTCAGGATGCACAATTGCCTGTGATGAGGATTGAACTCGGTACCTTTGCCGTCACAGACGAGCTCTGTACCACTTCGCCACAGAGCTGGACTGTGATTACTCACAGTATGTTAAGGAGATTGACATTGGTCGCTCCTCCAATGTTTCTGCTTTTTTAAGCCAGCCAAGAGGGAATGTACAGAAATGCCTTGCATTACTGTGTGTCGACAGTGATGTTGGATATAATGGGGTAGAAGTTTCAGAGTAATTTCCTATCTCTCTGCAGGCAATTCTCATTCCATCTATAGCCTCCACACTCACAGACACTAGCTTAAAAGTGTTAGCAAGGAATACAGCAAGAGCAGCTGTATTTATATTTCTGTGGTGCACCACGAGCAAATACACTTAGAATCTTGGTTATCTGCTAACCCTGGGTCCGCACCAGAGCAATATGAGACCATTTGCACCCAATCTACTACTACACTAGTAGTTGTTATTATGCTAGGCAAGTCTGGATGCTATCAACCAGCTTCCACCCTCCCCCCCCACCCCTCCAGGTTAATCCACCACCAGATATAACCACAGAATAAGAATTCACGGTTTGAAAGGTGCGTGTCTTTCTCCAGAGAGACGAATCCACTACCAAACAAACACGCTTCCACCCACAGGGAAAGACAATAGAATAGACTTTCCTAGACCCATTATATTTTTGTTATTTCATATTCTTCATCATCAGAATCACAATCCATATTAATTTCACTGAAAATGACTTCCAATTCAACTCGATTCACTCTAATCGGCACAGACGACTAGAAATTAAATTACAGCTCTGATATTCTCCGAAACAAAATGTAGGAAATTAAGTTGAATATTCTTAGCCTAATGTGGCACTAATTCTCAGTCTAGCGAACCTTAAACATCATGCTGCTCTTTGTCGTTACATGAGTGCATAGCAACTGGTGACGCATAGAAATTTGTGGGCGGCATACGTCGCCAGCGGAGTGATTCAGGTTAAGGGTTCTACTCTACATAGGCACCAATGGATGAAAGTTTGTAGTATTTTGTATGTCTTTCGTCGTACTCCATCTTTCTTAGCCATACAACAATACCGATAAAATATATTCTTAGTTTGAGAATGAATGAGAATAACTCAAATTCCAATGGAAAAACTTACAGGGTCATCTAATGTTAAGGATGGATTAGTATCAGGAGCATCATCATCTTGCCAAGGTTGCAACTCTTTCATCGCAGTATCACAGCTGCCATTAATTCGGCTGACTATTCCAGAATCTGTAAAGTCTGATGACACTGGGAAAATAATTTATCAATAATGTTATGGTCAATAGACAACAAACAGTTCTGAAACATGCTTTATACAATAGACAACAGTTTTGAAACATATATATATATATATAATAGACAACAAAAAATTTTCTATTCGTCTCACACAACATGTATGACAGGCAGCATTATTACTATTCTTTGCTTTCCTTGGTTCACGTTTGGATAATGGCCTACCTTTTTTTGTGGAAAGCAAAACAAATTAAATGACATGTGTTTTAGCAATTATTTCCCTTGGCTATAACTACCCATAAGTGGTTGAAGGTGGAGATATTTATTTAGGAGGGTTGTGTGGGTGGGGCTCAGATCTGTGCGACATCCGACAGCAGTCCTCGCAACTAACAAATGTACTACATGTTTATCGGCCACATGTAAGCCAAAGAAATTTATTATCACTTTAACCATTTTGTATCAGCCGGCAATGACATCACAGAATTACATAAAATTTGTGATATGTGCAAATTTTTATAAAAGTTGCAAGGTTGGTAAATTAACCAAAACATGATCTCTTTCCTTTCTAGCCCCAATAACAAATGGGGCTGCATGTTACTCAGGACTATTAGCTCCTGACCTAGTATACGTTCGTATCTGTAAGACAAAAGAGATATATTTGTCAAATAATCATTCTGACAACATTCACATATCACATGTTACACTTACAAGTACAAAGTCCTTTCAAGTCAACTCCTTTCGTTTTACATACAACAAATTTGTCCTTCGGAATAATGATACCAGACACAATAGAGTTGTGAGTATTGTCACTGTTGTCGAGCCTGACATCTGACATGGCTATGTCTCCCTGTCATTTGATAAAAGAGAAACATGAATTAAAACTTATTTTCTATACATTTTCTGGCACCGTGCTACCGATTAATAACCCTGAATGGTTGTCCTCTCTTTAATCAGTGTTAAAATGGCCATGAAACATGCATGTCAATAATATTTGTTTAAATGCTAGACTTAAGAAGCATTAACCAAAAACCTGATAAGTAATTGAAAAGTCTCAGTGATGGGTGGAACTCCTGTTGTTACTCATTTCAATAGCACAACCATCTGATGCGAACTCCCGATAAAATCAGCGAGCTCGTATTCCCAGTGTTAGACAGCGTGTGTCTACAGTCTCCGCCGGCTGAGCGTGGCGAACAAGGCTAGTGTGCCTCGTTGCTTCCCAGCAGTGAGAGAGAGAGAGAGAGGTGGCGCGTTAACTGTGTCCGTATGGTGAAAAGAAATGGTTGTTATCCCCGCGTGAAAAAATCGTCTGGGCGAAGAGTCGCCACTACGCGTGCCTGGAGACAGATATAGAGGCTGTCACAGGCTAAGGGTAGCCCACCCGAATTGTCAAGGCATGCCGAAATCGGATGTGCTAGGCCTACATGACACATAACGGTGGCACAACATAATCACGCTCCCGGCGGAAATCGCACGGATATCCGTGATGGTTACAATGGAGCAAACGCAAAACAAACAATAACACAACCATCTTAGTTCCTGTGACACCCAAGTTACTTGCAGGCAAACAATTTTACTCTACTGATGACAGGGCTTGATATGCCCTTCTAAAAATTATACATTCAAAGTCAATTATAACTTGGTCCGGAAAATATTTATGTAATTACAGAAATTTGTTATATACAGCATAAACAATAAACAAAATTGGGGATATTGAAAAGTGTTAAATATAGAAATTAGTTATAAATATATACGCTATAGAGGGATTATTCCATCTCATATCTCAAGTGACATTCTTTCCAGAACTTTATCCTCTTTATGGTTCTTCTGAACTCGTCTGAAGTCTGGACGAGGTGAGCTGCCAAAACCAAACAATCTAAGCTTAATGTTCTTGATTTGTCTTTTTGTCTATGTTCTCAAAATCCTGTAGCATCTCATTTTGAGTGCAGCTATTCTATTTGTCACTGATTTATTTAGCATATATACTTCAAAGCCATAAATTGCTACTGAAAACTATAACTTGCATGGTTGTGCACATAACACAAAAGTTTGACTATTATCCCATGACGAGGCAACATTTGCCAAACATGTACCATAGTCACTTTAATCTTTAAAACTCTTCATATTAACACGAAATTCTATTGGGAAAAAAAAGTCACATCTATAACTTAGATAATTTAAAATAATGGCAGTTGTATAACAATGATGTCCCTTATCTTTTCATCATCATTAAATCCAGAACACTTTGTGGTCATAGGGGTGCCATTTTGAAGAAAAAAAACCCACAAAAATTCCTCCCAGGCATCTCTGTTCTCAAGTCTTTGTATGTGTGTTAATAATTGTAATCATGACCAGCACTTAACATTACCTTTTTTCTATCCTCCTCTTCTCCCACCCTCAACTGTCAAATGCTAGGCAGTCTTGGAAAGGGAATCATGGCTCACTGCATGTGCCCAGATCATGTGATGTTTCACCACTAACTAGAGATGTTCTTGTTGACATGGAAGAGCATTTACTAATTATCTGTTACAATGTTCTATCTCGCACCAATAATTCAGTAGGCCTAAATGTTTCGCTGTTACTAATAAATGATTTATTCTTTTCATTCTCAAATTCCCACTTATGGCAGGACAATGGTTTCACACAAAAAAAGTTTTTTAGCAGGATATAGTCCGAAGAACTGAAATGTGTAGCCATTTTATTTGTGCCAATGGCCCGACACATCCTGCTTTGGTGTTAATAAATAATTATATAAGAATACCTCATCTGAGAAGCCTATTGTGTGGCCCTTGTATGTACTGCCATTTCTTGTTTTCACTGTAGTCTGAGTGCCCTAGAGATAGATAAAAATGATGAATCCAAATAATTATACTTGAGTTAATAATTATAATTCACTGGATTAATAATTATAATTCATCTCAAAAGACAAATTTAAACAGAACCAATCTTCTATCTAGGAGTTGTCTATTGTCTATCCCCAGGTGATAGTGTTGTCTTAGCTTCCGCACTTGTCATTGAGTATATTGGTTTGTGAAGATGTAGTCTGCATTCCAGAGCCAGGTATGTTGCTCTGGTTGAGGTGTAATCATGTTTATTCGGGATGGTCTTGATGTTGATATCCTTCTTTTCCCAGGTCTGCCCTTGGCTCTGTATCCTGATTCCATCTTGTTATAAGCTCTTATGGGAAGTTGATCATTCATTCTCATAAGATGTCTAAACCATTTTATCTGTAGTTTCTCTATATATTCGATGCATGATGTGATCTCTAGGAGCTATGATAGTGTAAGTCATTCACCTACTAGACCAGCAAACAACTCAATGTATGTGGTTTGAAACAAAAATTATTCCCATGGTTCAACCAGCCACCAGTAAGTAGGGTATAGAGCTCCTGTTCTTGGAAGGTCGAGAAATGGCGCCATCACTGTTAAACAAGTGCAATAGGGTGACAACAGTCAGGTTTCTGGTCAACCACTGACTAGCTCATGGGAAACTATGTGCAATGACACAGGTTCATGTATAACTTGTATTACCTTTACCTTCAATCTTCTACCTATCTGTCCACCTTTCACTCCCTGTGGAGCATAAGTCCTCAACAATTCTCCCCCATCTTGTCTTATATTTAGTTAGTGCTTCCATTTGTTTCCATGTCTTAATAATAATTCTGTGTGGTATCTGTAATTAAATCTTTCCTCCGTGTATGTGTATCCATAGATCCACTCATTCACATATTCACCTAAAATTTATCAGAGTACTACACAACTGTATACAATTATAGTCTGCATATTTATTCTGCAATCAATTATTATCCATCGA
The DNA here is from genome assembly GCA_034231615.1 of Meghimatium bilineatum. NCBI lineage: Eukaryota > Metazoa > Mollusca > Gastropoda > Stylommatophora > Philomycidae > Meghimatium > Meghimatium bilineatum. Next base: position 15,613,067 of record CM067309.1, read on the forward strand.
ATGTGATATTGGTCATGTATAGAGTGATTTGTTTCAGTTCGTTGTGGGTTTCCCACAGTTTGTTTTGCAGAGACACTCCTGTGGGCCAGATTATTTTTCTTCTTCTTCATTCAGTTATCAGGTTACAGCGTCAATAGTTTCAATGAACTGTGTAATTCGCTTCAAGTCAACCATGGAACCCCCTCAGATTTGGAAGTAGGGCCGTTTTAGTAGGCCATATTTTCTCCCTCTCTTCTTGATAGAGTTGACATGCATGAAGAATGTGTTCTCCTGTCTCTAGGCTCACTCCACAGTTGCGTAGGTCTGTCTCATCAATTTTCAGCTTTCTGAACATGACTTCTGAGTCTGTTGTGGCGAATTCGTAGTCTGAAGACAATGGTTTGTTCCTTGCAAACTAATTTGATGATAAGTGTCATTTGGTTCTGCAGTTGGGTGCATTTGCTTCCTCTATTTCCTACATACTGTTATTATCATAGTCTCACATTCATAGTACATAATATCACTTCCTATATGTTCTAGTGATCCTTTTTTCCTTGCCAGAAGATCAGCTTTTTCATTCCCAAGTATGCCACAGTGACCAGGGACACACTGCAGTACTGTTTATTTGGTAGTGTTGCTAATGTGGAGTAAGCAGGCCATAAATTTATTAATGCTAGTGTTCTTTGGACCTTTTACCGCCTGTAATATTGACTTTTCATCAGTTAGAAAGACTCCAGTTGGTCAGATCAATGTAATGTGAACAGGAAAACTCTCCTGTAGTATGTGTTCTGATGTTCTGTTGCCCCATAGATGCAGACCATAGATTCACTGATGCCGATTTGGTGCTATAGTCTATAGTGTCTCATTCTCAGTTGAAATGATGTGACATGTTCATTTCTGTTAAAATGTGTTATGTTGTCTTGCTCAGGTTTGTAGTATCCATTTAGTTGTCTCCCCTGAACTCTCATAGATATTTTAGCAGAAATTTAACTTCCCTGAAACTTTGTACTCAGATTACCTCCCATTTCTGTCAGTACTACTTTTTCACTACCAAAGTTGCCACAGTATCCTGTGAACTGGTATCCATTACAGTACTAGTTTTAATATTCACAGATATTTTATATCATGTTGTCAACATGAACTTTTATACACTTTTCAACTATTACAGTTTTATACAATTATACATTATAACATTCATCCATATGGGAAACAGGGCCTGGAACTTCTACATCAGAGTGTAAGAATAGTGCCCTGACTTCTTTTCCAGGCATTTCATAGGAGGCAACTAAGAAAAGTTGGGGGAAAGGCTGACAACCTGTCGCCTGCGAAAAAATCATCATTGACACAACTTGTCTAAATTTCTTAGTCTGCTATCAAATAATCTCCACGGAGGACGAAGAGATGCAGGTCAGCCGACACTGCCCCTCTATCCTTCTGCAGACTCCAAGGTGATGGGGAATGCTGACTCCCAAGGTGATGGGGAATGCTAGATGTGCCATCACTGCGAAAGGGTAAAAAAAATCAGACAAAAGAATGACAAGACAGTTGGCCCAGAAGTGTGTGCGTGTGTGCCACGTTCCTGTCAGAATGTGGTAATCCTAGGACACTGGAATGCCTCCTTTTGGGGATGAAACATGCATCCACCCCCTTTCTTACACATCCACGCCATTGAGACCTTATACGCTTCACTTACACAGTTTAGAAGAACCTGTGCTATTGTCAGAAAAGAAATGGGCTGTCGAGAGCTACCTGCTGATTGCTAAAGGAATTATATCATAATCACCACATTATAAAATAATAAAACTTTTATTCTATTTATTTTTTTATCAATATTTATTTATAAATATAAAATTTTAGTCAAATTTATTTTTGTGTCCAATGGTCAATGTCTAGTACAGCATTATCATATGAGGACAAAGATGTGCACCCAATACTTCCATGCCACAAAAACTCTCCTACTTTGGTGAGCTGTGCTGGATTAATTATCGTAGCGTCTTCTCGTTCGCAGTTTAACGTGTCTACACAGCAAGTAATTTGTCATGCAGACGTTAACATGTAGCAACACAATGTCAAAATTTTTCGCAGTGTTCACTTTTTCCATAGACACCTGATGTTGACATGTCACCGTTGAGGTAGCCATGTGTAGTCGTGGACAACAATCTCACATGCTAATTTCCCATCATGCTTTTATAATAAATATTTGCTAGAGTGATAGTCCTTGAATTTTTTGCAGCAATATATAAACCCAGTCGTAATTTATTTGACCTCTTCACGTTTTCAAGCCATACTGTACAGACCTAACTACAGTGACGCCATTGTTTGTTCATTCTGATTTTGGACACAGATTTTGAATGCTTCAATGTGCTATTATATTATAGTATTTATATATATATATGATTGATTAGTTGATAATAAAAGTTGACAAGATGAATAGATCTACATTGTTATTTGTTGCTACAGATATGGATTAATACTATACTGGTAAGTCCTTTACGTGCATATGTTTTTATCATTGTTATCACCGTCCATAAAGAAAAAGTTATGCCAAAAAAATCTTCCAGAAAAACCAGAAATCATAAAAAATGAATGAGTTCCAGAGGAAGTCGCATAATTTTTCTCTGGGTAACTGCAGGTTAAATAGGCGGTTGCTTGACAATATAGTTGCTGATGGTATATCTTGGTCTGGCATCTCCGACTTCAGCACCTGCGCTTGCTTGGTTAGAACTGTGGTCCTGCTTGATATAGGGGGTGGCCTGACCAATCTTAGTTGTCAGCACCTGACTGGACTATGCTCCATCTCCACTTCCAGGAGTTGGCCTCAATGGGGATTATTGTAGTTAAAATAAAATGATCTTACCATGAAACTGCACAGCATTACAGCTGTGCGATGATCACTGTAGATTCCCCTGACTGGAGAGGAATTTGTTGGCTGAAAGTATAAAATAGAACAGAAAATTACAACAACAAAAATCAAGAGCTATGAAGTTAGCAAAAGTTAAGTAGTCCTTTAACACCCTCTGAGTAGGATGCTTCATCTCAAAGCATTGCCCACAGCAAAGAGTTGGGAGTCTTATAGGTATAAAATAAATTTCTGGAATAATGGAGGGCAGAGCACCAGCGAGGAAGAGAAAGGGCAGGCCAAGCAGATGATGGACTGACAACATTAAAGGTAACATGAATATGTCATTGGAAAATGCAAGTCGCAAGGCCCAAAAAAGAGAACGGGTTCAGGGAGTTCATTGGCAAGACAAAATTCTGGAGGGAGTACTTCACATGGTACAACCAAAAATAAAATTATATTCAAAAAAAATGGCATTAATACGTTGGACAGTTACTCAGATAATTACATTGTTTGGGGGCAAAGCTAGTGAAACACGCTACACCAAAAGTCAGAACAGAAACAAAAAAAGTCTGAAATAATATAACAATAAGGGAAAAAAGCCAAAAAAAGATCTAACAATCAGGAATGTCGCAGTAACAAAACATCTTTTTATTAGTAGTGATAAGTATCTGTAACATATATTTATTTTTTGAATATAACTACTTCTCTCCTATACAGCTAGTCCAGTTTTCATAATAAATTAGTATTTGAAAGTTCCTCAAGTCTCCTATACAGTTTTCTGTGGATGTCTCTCTGTAGACCAGTGATCAATCTGCAAATTGATAGAGTATTTTGCAATCTTGCAGAACATGGTCCATTGTCTGTATGTCTACCCACATGAGTACAGAGGTGATAGGACCAGTTTTTAAACTTCTTAGTCTGTTGTTACTGGTTATGAGTTGGCATTACTGCACTCCGGACAAACCCATACATGCTGTCTTCCCCAGCAGATGTCGAAGGGTATGCATGCTTCTAGTTTCTATGGTTTGCCGGTTAGAAACAATTCTCTCTTAACCGTGCAAGTGCCCAGTCTTACTTGTGCCAAGTTAAATACAGAAATTCCCCAATCGCTGACAACTCCCCCAATTCGTCACCAGTCACAGTATACACATTTCAGAATCGTTTTGCAACTTCCACACATTTCCTTTATACCATGTCAGCTCGAGGTGCTTTTCTTTCAATCCTGACTACATCTTATGACCACCAATGTCCAGGGCAAACATGATGCTCTGTATGTTGGAAGAAGTTATAGATGATTACCACTCAGAGCAACCCTGGCAGTTCTGAATTTATTGCATCATGGAATGAGATTAGGATTAGCAGTTCTAGTAAATTAAATTTATGATGTTCTATTCTAGTACAGAACATGATCACTTGATCATAATTTTTTTTTTTTAACGTTAATTCTCAAACTGTGCAGATCAGTAGGATGTAATCCGGAGAACGGAATGCGTTATGTCATGGTTTACAGCATTGCTGCGATATCTGCGCCTTTCGGCCTGACACATCCTGCTTCAGCATGGCTTTGGGTCACTGACCCTATATGGGATGGGACAGCCAACTCCATCCCATAGCCTCCTTAGTCGCCTCGTACGACATGCATGAAAGGTACACAGTGTTGCTATTCTGTCTCCCCTTTCGGCCCCTGACAACATACGGGTGTGATCACTTGATGAGAACATTCTTATTGATTTCATGTCAAGAACGAGAATCTCCCAAACTGTATGCCAGGGATAGAAGATTTATTCACTTGTAAGTTCAACACAGCTTTGGGGGAAGAACATTCACCAGTATAAGGGGACATAATCTTTGTCTCCATTGGTCCCTTTTCAGTGACTTGAGTACACAGGCAGAATTTCTTGACAAGATCACATATTTTTTGAGGATGTAGGTGGTCAAGTACAGAAAACCTGTTTACTTCAGTTGCAAGTCGATGCCACTAGAATGGACCTAGTTTATTTCCCTCCAGCCTTAAGGAGACATAACTGCTGTTAGTAAGAGAAGTAAACTCCCTTGTCTAGATCAATTTAAAATTACATTGGAATCCCTATATACAAATTTCCCTATCCAACAACAATTATCACAATCACCAATTATTTGTATTCTTTATTGTTCGTTTGTATAAATAATTATATATATATATAATTATGTGTATAGCAAATTTCTGTTCTTACATACATTTTGGTGGTCCAAACTAAGCTGTTATACTGGAATTCGACTGTATTAAGAAAGATGCTGTACTTGGACACAACCATTCTACATACCCCACCGAAGAAGGGTATTTTTACCATTTTTTGCACTGATCAGTCACGCCAGGAAAATACTACTTTGTATCATCATGACAAGAATACGATGTAAGTTGGAAGACGAGTTCAATGAAGAAAGTATAATGTTGACATCTACACATGGCTTTATTGATTACACCAAGGCATTCAATTGTGTACAACATCAAAAATTTTGGAATATCATAAACAACATGGGTTTCTCGCTACACTTTATCTGCCTCAACAAAACATTATATCAAGACCAGCAAGCTACCAGTAGATAGTGAAACATCTGAGTGATTCAGCGTGGGAAAAGGAGTCAGACCAAGATGTCTCCTATCATCATATCTCTTCAATGTTTATGTAGAGAACATAGTGACGAATGTAAGAAATGACTAACTGAGATATAGCTTCGACCCACTCAACATCAGAGGTCATGAGAAACCAGAACTAAGATATGCTGACGATACAAAACTACTGGCACACAGTCAAGCAGGTCTCAAGCACCTCACAAACTCCATGGAAGAACATAGTAAAACAAAGCCTATTTCTGAATGGAAACAAAACTAAGATTATGACAAGTAACAAAACCACTAACAAGTTCTCAATCAGTATCAATAACAGCGAATTAGAAAGAGTCAACAGTTTTGAATACATTGGTTCTCTTATCAACAATAAACGGTGATTGCTATGAAGAAGTCAGAATGTGGCTGACTATCGCATCAAAGAAGCTGATACAAATGAAAAACATACGGCAGAGCTGCTGTAAAACAACCATTCCAAAGAACTTGAATATTCCCAGTGGCAATAAATGGGTGCAAATCCTGAACAATCATCAACAAAAGTGAAAAATAAAATAGCATTTGAAACAAAATGTTACAGAAAAATCATCAGAATACCATAGACCAAAAAGATCGTAAGTATCGCCATCCTGAGAAAAATTAATGTAAAAGAAAACTAGCTAAACAGCATGGTTCTTTCCAGAAAACTACACTATTTTGGCCATATCAAACACCATGACAGCCTAGAGAAGACCATAATGGACGGGATAGAGGGGAGCAAAGAATAGTCGCACTGTTTACCTTCCATGCACGTCATAAGAGGTGACGACTTAGGAGGTTATGGAGTGGAACTGACTGTCGCATCCCGTAATAGGGTCAAAGTGACCCAAAGCTTGCTAAAGTTGGATGTGTCAGGCCAAAAGGCACAGATACCGCAACAATGCTGTAAACCATGACACAGCGCATTCTGTTTCCAGACTACATCCTGCTAATCTGCTGGAGTTTGAGGACAAACGCAGAAGATTGCTTCAACTATGGTCGAGGACAAACAAACGAAAATTATTTAAAAGAGCATTTATTTACAAAATTGTATTGAAAAAATGTATGTGACATTTGTTAAAATTACCTCTGGCTCAGGTGTTTCTCGTCTGTAGTTCACTGTATTTGAGTAGCCACTCCTGTTAAAAACCAGACAGGGTTATAAGACATTTATTTTACTAGTGCTAATGAAACAAAACACAACAATTAGGATCATAGTTCCAGGAAGGGCTTAAAGGCATATAAGAAAATCACAGGGGAAAAAAAAACAACCAAGAATTTTGCGTCATGTTTCCTACTAAGAAGAGGCTGAAATTGCATCAGCGATGTACTTGGAATTGATTCGACTTCTTAAATAGCCCTTAATGTGGAAAACAGAGGGAAAAAGTAGGTCATCCAAAAGAAACTACACAGAACAATCAACAGAGAAAGCTCAATATTAAGCATAAGAAATACACAAGAACTATACATGATGAGGAGCTGAACATGGAAATAAATCACTACTGTCCCTATGGACCAAGAGCTAACTAACTATTCCTTTGTACCGAATGTGAGAGTTGTATACTTAAGTAGATACAGGTAGAAGAAGACACATATGACACACATTTTACACACAAGTCGTTATGCATTCACTACACATGGAGCATAAAATCAACTCATGTGAGGAACAAAATAAATGTGCTTGCGGGTTTACATGAGCAACCACTGTTGGTGGTGAAACATCAAAAACTCCTGTGTTTTGGCCCATAGTGAGGCATGATTCTATTTCTGAGACCATTTTGTAGGAGACAGCTTAATGTAGGAGGAGGTTAAAGGAAATTATGGATTCTTTTTCTGCCTTTGTTCTCAGGCTCTTGCAGGTTGTCAAGACGTAGTCCAAAGAAAGTAATGTATTGTATCATGGTTTACAGCTTGGTTGTGATGTCTGACATCTGACTTCATAGTCACTGACCCTCTATGGGATGAGACAGTCGACTTCACCCCCAAAACCTACTTAGATGACCCTAATGACAAGCAGGCAAGTGTTGCTATTTATTTCTCCCCTTTGGCTCCCATAAGTGAAATATTGGACACTAAATTTCCACACAGGAGTGAAATATTGGATAGATAATACTTAGGATTAGTCATTGACCACATGTTTCCAGGTCCAGAAGGGGAGTAAAAGATAGCAACACTGTTTACCTTCCATGTATGTCATAAGAGGCAACTAAAGAGTTTTGGGGCAGAGCTGGCAATCCCACCCATGCTGTAAATATTATTGTGAAGAATTCAAGTCAAGCAAGCAAGCAAGAGAAGACACCAAATAATAAGAAAACCATGCTGAAGTCGGATGTGTCCAGCTGAATTGAGCAGATATTACAGCTAACAAATGTAAACCATGACAATGCATTCTATTCTCTAGACTATATCCTATATATGTTAATCTGCAGGAGTTTGAAAACAAACGCAGAAGGACCAAGATTAAGGATTAAGATTCTGCACTCAAAGGGTTGAGAAATAAGCATGAATGGATTTTGTGCTGTTTCCAATGTGACACTCTGAAACTGTTTGGAATTGGTGTCTGCATGATTTAATTTAAATATATTTAGGGTTATATTAGTTATGTAAAACATAACTAACCCTAACCCCTAACAAACGAATATTTAAATTAATTATTGATATAATATTTAGATTACTTAACCATAAAATACGTAGGTAGGCACTAACTCCAAACAAGAACCGACACTCCTATGAATTTAAAGGGTTATGGGTTTGATGATTTACGTATATGTGAGTATGTACTATGCTGCGTAAGTCAGAGGATACAGGTGCTGCAAAAGTGAACATACAAAATGGAAGAAACTACTTCTCCCTAATTCTGAGAAATTAAGGTTTACTTTAATAAGCGCATGATTTATATATTTTTTAATTGGTAGCATCTATTCTGGATGTAGCCATCAACCTTGTACCTTGGCTGCCAAAGAGCCAGACAGATTTCTAGACATGCACTTCTGTATTAAGTCACAAGACCTGAATTATTTGACAGTAACAAAAGAACATAGATCTTCAATTTCTATAGCAAGTTTCACTAGGTTTGCCCTGAAACAAATGTAATTATCTGATTAACCATCTAACGTATTGATGATAATTTTTGCATATTATATTTGGTTAGATCCAATAAATATATACTTTATTTTTGTGCATCATGTCCAGTTTTTATAAATGAATGAAATCCTTTGATCTTTGTTGTCATACTAATTATTGTGCATCTGTCAACAACAAAAACGAGAAAAGAAATTTACAACTTTAAACACTGTATTGTGTTCAAGAGTACAAAATAGTGCAATCTCACACTTAAATTGCCAATTGTATTATAAACCAATCGTGTAAATGAGGCCATATAATTCACTGTAAATATCTTTACAAATGTGTGTGAGATCTGTATTGACACATAGACTTTATATATATATATATATATATATATATAGCAAATAAATGAAAATTGAAATTAATGGCTGCATTTTAGTGAAAAATGTAATTCATAGGGTCTAGACCATTTGAAACTCACACAAAAACATAATTTTGAAGTTGGGCTACGCTAATGAAACGTGCTATAAAAGTTCTTGATGAGGATTGTAAGAAACACCAAAAACACACTCTCTAAATCTTCCTAAATAAATCAGTGTTAGTTCTTCATTTCTTCCCAACATGCATTTCATTGGCAGAAAGTAGACTGACATGCACTCCCCTTTATTACTGCACTGCTATACTTCTTTGTGATGGTGACTGCTAGATCAGTTGGTCCATTTCCTCAAGAATATTTACAGCTATTGTTAGGAATCTACTTTCATGTGTGACAAACTTCTGTAGAAATCTTACACTAGATTCTTAATCGCTTTTACCGTAAGTCTTAAAAAAGTAAAATTACTTTTTTCCACTGTATGGGGAAAATATTCTTTATTGTAGATATGTCAACTCTGAATAATAGAGTTAAGGGGATGAGTTTGACAGTGGAAGATGAGAAAGGTGAACATGACACTGGGGTACATTATTTATGTATAACCTATTCCTTTACATAAGTATAAACAAACTGTCAGAGGATATCCGACAAGGTGGAGAGTTCCGTGCTGCAGTAACAAACTGTCAGAGGATATCCGACAAGGTGGAGAGTTCCGTGCTGCAGTAACAAACTGTCAGAGGATATCCGACAAGGTGGAGAGTTCCGTGCTGCAGTAACAAACTGTCAGAGGATATCCGACAAGGTGGAGAGTTCCGTGCTGCAGTAACAAACTGTCAGAGGATATCCGACAAGGTGGAGAGTTCCGTACCGCAGTAACAAAACCAGGAAGGGATAACTGGGACATTGGAAGATTTTTTTTTCGTAAAAAATATTTTGCAAACTAATCGTATGCCCGCCTTATTTCCTATTAAAAAATCTGTACATATATATATAAATATATATTATTTTGCATGGGTGTAAGAGTTTGAATAAAGATTAATTTACACACACATACAAATATAAATAGAACAATATGGACTAAATGCTTATCTAGAAACCAAGATGCAACTAAACATCAGATAAAGAGGAGAGTGTCGCAGTAAACAACAAAATGCTTACCTTCCAGTTACATGTGATCTGTAACGATTTTTGTAGCGTGGGTTCTGTAAGGATGTCGACATTTTACTTCTGATGGCAGGTGATTTTTAAAGGTGTTCAAGTTAATCAAAGTGCAGGTGTATCGAATATAAACACAGGAACGTTGCACATCCACATTGTTAATAGTTAGTGTTTCACTGAAAGACTTGGGGATTGTGAGACAAATTCAAAAATAACAGCAGCTAGTTTCTACTGTTCGATCCATATATGACATGCAGTGTCAGTTTTATCACTGGTGACTAGCATGGCGGTACTTGTTAAAACATACCACTGTTTTAATGTACTTATATATTTTGGCAATTAAAATAATTTACTATTGACACTTGGAAGATCAGACGTGAACATATAATTTGTCTGTCACTAGCATCTAGTTCCCATTTGTAGGGTAAAAAATATTGTTCATATAAATTGTTGCTAGCATTCAGCTCCCAGTTGCAGGGTACAAACTGTTGTGTTCATATGAATATTTCCTACCATCCAGCTTCAAGTTGTAGGAAAGAAAATTGTGCGTTGATATAAATTGTCACTAGCATCTAGTTTCAGTTGCAGGGTAGAAATTATGTGTTCATATGAAACAAATACCTTTTATAGGTACTAGTTACAACTTTCTGTCAAACTTCTGCTCCTTTAGCAAAGCTGAAAGAGTCACTGTAATCGCTGCCACAAACTGCTGAAAATGTATTTCTTGTACTGATAGTTAATCTGCAATCTCTATTTTTTAAGATATTAATGTTATATATGGAGATTAGTAAATGAACAATATAATATAGAAGCATAAAGGATTTATTATTATGGAAAAAAATTATAGGGCAGCAAACAGGATTTGAACCACATTCATTCAGCTGGAACCTAATAGCTCACAACTTGAGTCAACACGTTTTCCGTATTCTACCACACATTAAATGAATAGAATAGGAATCTGGTTGCTATCTCTGCATCCTTGATGCGGTGTGGTCGAATACGGAAAATGTTGACTCAGGATGTGAGGCGATTAGGCGCCAGCTATATGGACATTCATATGATTGTGAAGAATTCAAGTCAAATAAGCAAAAGACACAAAATAATAAAACGAAAATGATGGACTGATATCGAACATGTATTTAGATAGAATAAAAATGATGGACTGATATCGAACATGTATATAGATAGAATAAAAATGGACTGCCACTACAAGCATTAAAATGGGTACCAGATGGCAAAAGAATATGAGGAAAACCAAGAAAGACTCTGCAGAACAACCATCACAGGGGTATGACTATGGGTCTCAACAACATGCAAGAATTACACACAGTAATATCACATCACTCCAACTCTGGTTTCTGCCCTATACACCATATTCTGCATTGCAGGAACATAGATAAATGGATATTATATATCAAGTTCATTATATACTATTTCCAGAATGTTGTCTTTATCGGTCAACACTAACTGGCCTCCTGGGTGATAGATTAAGAGATAAAGTTAGTGTCGGGAAACAACCTGAAACTGATGATGGATATCAGGGTATGATATGAAATTATAGCCAATGCACCTACTTTTCCCAGGTATTACTAACTTTTAACACATAATCCCCTCTTCGAAATATCTCCCTATTTATAGTGAGTGTTTTGAAAATATGATAACTTTTTCATTTTAATTATATCAAAATAATTTTGGCACATGTAAATAAAGGAGTGAATGATGCATATAATCGTGTTTTTGTTGTATGTGTGATACGACAGTTGTGATGATGAAAATCTCAAAACGACATTTCAAAAAAAACGCAAATATAATTTCTTGATGACCATAATACTTGAATAATGTGTGGCAACATTGATAACATCCTCCTAAATACCTATTCCTGTTGTAAATATGTTATTTCATATCCAAACTAATATAATATAGACAAAACAAAGTAATAAAACGTAAAGAAATCTCATACGTCGTTCGTTCAAGACTAGACCTAGACAAACCATTTTTTTCAATGAATAAACACGCATTCTAAATAATTCTTATAATATAACAACAACCCAGATATTACTTACCACGACGATCGTGAACCATACCACGGGGTACTATGTCTGATTGTAAAATATGGCGACGGAAATCCAGTCACTGTTCCAGAAATTAGTTGACAAAAATCAGCCGGCTTTCTCCTTCTTGCAATCGTAATGTGCAACGAATTTGAACTTTACACTGTGACCCAATAGAGTCTATGATAATATACTGCATGACGCCCATGTGTTGAAAGGGCCCGAAAGGGGAGCATTGCAAGGGCCCGAAAGAATAGCAACTATGTTTACCTTCAATGCATGTCGTAAGAGTCGACTAAGGAGGTTATGAGATGGAGTTGGCTGTCCCATCCCATATAGGGTCAGTGACCCAAAGCCATGCTGAAGTCGGATGTGTCAGGCCGAAGGCGCAGATATCACAGCAAAGCTGTAAACCATGACACAACGCATTCTGTTCTGCTAATCTGCAGGAGTTTGAGAATGAACACAGAAGAATATACTGCATGTGTGTGCCCTAAAGGAGAGTAAAGAATAGTGACTGCTACCTCTCATAAAAGTCGAATAAGGAGATGTGAATGGTGGAGTAGGCTGTCCCGTCCCATCGAACAGGCGTTCTCAACCTGGTGCTCTCATAAGGATGTGCTCGTACCATTCAAGTTAAAAAGCGCTCATGAGCACTAATTATTACATGTGCGATGCTCATCATCTAAAAAGGTTGAGAATCCTGTCACAGAGGCCAAAGTGACACATAGACCATGCTGAAATCAGATGTGTCAGGCCAAGAGGTGCAGATATTGCATCCAAGCTGTAAACATTGAACACATTGTATTCCGTTCTCCAAACTACATCCTGTTACTTAATCTGCAGGAGCTTGAGCTACACTTTTCTTCTGTAGAGAACGCAGAAGAAATAATAGGACTGTGAATAAATTCACGGCATAGTTGGCTCAAAGATGAAATTATCAGATAAAAGTTGAGAAATCATACACTAAAACAATTTGTTCTGACTAAAACTTCATTCACTCTGAAACTTCTGCACTTTTCACAACTTTGCTGGTGCATTTTAATGAATTTTGCCATTATTTGGTGCTTTCTGATGCTTTTATGATGAAATGAGTTGGCAACACTGGGCGAGGCTTGATCGGAAACCGACTAAAGCCCGCAATTTCAACACAGTAGAGAACATGATCAGAGCTTATGATATTTGTTATTCTTAGTCTTATGATTTGAGATTTGTATTAGAATTAATGCCTGGTTTGTGGAGAGTTTATCCACGACAGAACATTGAATAAGGTTAAGTGCTTCATTTTACCCATTTCACACTACATTTTTAATTAGACGACTACAGATTTCCACTAGTAAAACCACTGCTCAAATCAATCAAATCTTTATAAAATGTCTGCCACACACAAAATTTCTTGGCGTCAGGCTGGTGTTTGATGTCACCGACCACATGTGACATTTGATTGGTTCCCTGGTTTTCTAGCGGAATTCCATGACGTCATTTGATTAAAAATGAAAACAGTGTGCTATTTATAGCACAGTGACCGTAGGAAAGAAACATTTACCTAAGTTTTACACAACATATTTCCAACTGCCACCTTCGGAATCCGATGTAGAAATGGGTGACAAAACTAAAACAATCCCCTATTATAGGCACTGATGACACTTCACGATGTTTTAATGATAATTGGATTGGTCAGTATCTGGAAAACTGTCTGCACAATTATTTATAAAGGAACATAACCAATTATGTTTCAAAAATAATGGTGAAAGTACAGAAGTTCTCTGCTGTGCTATAAATAGCACACTGTTGACAATTTTAACGATCCAACGTCACGGATTCCCGTGTAACACCAATCAAAATAATGGCTGTTGTGACGTCACATCCCGACAATCACACAGCTCAACTCTAGACACAGATGGATTTATGCATAATCTGTTTGTTTTCCAATTTACACATTTTTTACAATTTCCTGTTATTTGTGGTGAGCGATCAGTATTTCTGCCCGCTATACACGGAGCGAGGTGCGCGCACACATTAGAAATATTATTTCTAATCCTAACCTTACTCTAAGTACTTACCCGTAAGTTTGCCAAATCACACAACAAAGGTCAGGTAACACCTCGATACTAGAGCAAAGGTCACAGCGGAGAACTATAATGTACTTCAGCCAAAATAATATTAGAGCTAATGCCTACGTCAACAGTACACTAACAGGGAGTGTCGTTATGTGTCAATTTTTATTTGGTGCTAACAGCTAACCCTTGCCTTCGCAACACACACGGGCGTGACTAAAATTAAATCCTACTTTAATCTGCTACTGTAGGCCTAGTCTGATATTCTACTATTCTAGAGACTGCATAGTCAATATTACAGACACCGCGTGTCCATCTAGCACACATGAAATACATTATAAGGATACAAAACACTGACTAGTCACTTCTAATTCTTCACTACCGACACTAAGTTCGACGACTGAAAAATAAAACATGAACCACGTCCAGGTCCATAACGTTCAATTCCAAAAACATCACTAGATTAATACCATGAAAGTGAAATTATCAAGTAGTATTTAAACCGGCAGCAAATCAATCTTGAATAGCGCAACCAATACTTGAAAATATATTTAATGTGAAAAACAATGAATGGGATCATACCCACTAGTTGTGGTCAAATGCGTCCACCATTGAACAAATATGGCCGACATATATTAATACACAACAAAACAATACAGTAAAATTTATACTAACATTGACTATGACCAAAAAAATATGGTTAAAAAACATATAAACGAGTTTTATATACATATGTACGTACATATAAAGAAACATAACACATGGCTTACAAAGACGAAGTGTTTCAAATCGTACTCTTTTTATTGAGGTGTTATTTGGTTCAGCGAGACCAATGTTACCACTCAACATATCCCAGGTCCGAATGCAAAACAAAAGTCAGTCCAAACATACATATCGTCATTATTAAATTAAGTACCTTCGCCGCAACGAAGGTTGGCTGCAACAGACTTCCATCATCCCATTTTTCTTGTCTTAGTGGTGCTGTCTGCAAGAATGTAGCCTATCCATCTCATAATTTTACTCTCCCACTTATATCTCTAGTAATGGTTATTTCAAAGAAACAAAAAACCACACCTTGCAAGATTTAAGTGAATGATATAGTACTAAAGCAGGTCCACCAATTCAAATATTTAGGTATGACGATTACAGCAGATAGAAAACGTTCAACAGAAATAAGAAGCAGAATATAGCAGGCAAAAACTACTTCAAAAAAATGAAAAATATATTGTGTAATATGACCTTGCCATTAGAGGTGAGAAAGAGAGTTCTGCAGTGCTATATAATGCCTATACTAACATATGGGTGGGAGTCTTGGACAATAGACAAACTGGAAAGTGGAAAACTAGAGGCAATTGAGATGTGGTTCTATAGAAGAATATTTACAATACCATGGACTGCCAGAAAAACTAATGTGGAAGTGTTGAAAGAGTCAAATGCGAAACGGACCTTAATCAATAATATAAGAAAAAGACAATCTTAATTTTTTGGACACTTTATGAGACAGACAGGTTTGGAGAACATAGTCGCAACAGACAATATTTAAGGCAACAGAAACAGAGGGCGACAACGGGAGAAAATATTAGACAGTTTGACAACATGGCACGGCAGGGAAACAACAACGATCTTGATACAAAATACTTACTTTGGGTAGAGAGCTGTGGGGAGCCATGATCGCCTACGCCAGTTTACATGGCACCTGATGATGACGACTTGTATCTCTGCCTACTTCTTGCTAGCCTCCCCTTGACTTTACCCTCAAGTCAGGTCTTCAACATATAGGCCCTATGTATATTGTTGTTTGTTGTTGTTCGTTCATCACAAGTGATGATGACCATTTGTTGCATCCACTTTTGAAATTCAATTACAGTGTTGCCCTTGATTATGAGAGCGCACATGGCTAATAAGCCATATTCTGGCCGCAAATATCCATGGACAGTTCGGGCACGGGATGACAACTGTAGATGGTTTTTTGGTCCACCATTGACATTCTAGCTACTTTCCGCTGTTGAGATGATGCACTTCTCTTTTCACAGAAACTACACCTTTTTTTTTTTTACTGTAGAACGTCATTTAGCTCTATATTGTGCGTTCTTATCACTTATCTTGGTCTATTTCAAGGGCTTTCAGTGAGGTCTCTAACGACTCATTGCGTATAATCTTTTGGCCACCTTAAATCGTATGCCCTACTTCGACTCACCATAGAAAAGTATTTTTGGCAGGCGATGATCTGGCATACGTACCAGTTTACCCGTTCTGCAAATTTGTGTCTGCAGTGTAAATGGCAGGGATACCAAATCTGTCAAAGACATATGCGGTTGCGTCTGTGGGTCTCACTAGACAAATCACCCATGCAACATAAAACCTTCGTAGATAACATGCCTTTATATTTAGTTTATCTTCTTATAGAAGCTTCATGGCACGTCATCTATATAATCCCGTAGTCGTAACCTTCGATAACAGTTACTATGTTCCGATAGACTGATGTTGAGATTGAACTAGTTACGGGCACGGCGTGGGTGGACGGAACAACAAAGAAACCTGTCGCAAGGGCAGAGTTGTGCCCTGATGTCGACGTCTGTTTAGTCGGCATTAGACTCGAAACACCAACAAGTCGGATGGCTGCTGGAACAGAGGGATGAACACTTATGGGAATGCCCCACGTGATGTGAGACCAGTTTCTAATCAAGAATCAATCTGTCAAAGACAGTGGTATTCTGAATCTTGTCCTGCCATCTCATATTCATAACATTTCTGAAACCAGTTGTATGAAATTAATTGAGTTTTCTCATATATCGTCTCTACACTGTCCATGTTTCAACAGCGTATAACAACATTGGTGGTACTCTATAAACGTTCTGCTTAGTCTGTAGGTTAATATCATTTCTGTGCCACACATTTTCGTACGATCTGCCGAAAGTGAGAGTCAAGTAAGATATTCTTCCAGAACGTTGTCTTCGTCGTGGATACTCTTCATCTTTTTTCGTTCACTTGAAACATGTCAATATCTGTAATTCTGTCTTCTTAGTAAAACTCACTGTCTTTTGTAGTTCATACAGTGGCCAATTGAGCTTTGATTCCAGTGTTGTTTCCTCTGGCCAATATGTCTGCCTCAGCGTTTCATACTCAGAACAATCTTGAAGTATATGCTTGGTGCTTTGTGCTGCGCCTGCACACATGTGCACACATGTCCGTGTTTTCAATCTTTAACTTTGTGTACATGTGACTGCGGAGTCGGTTGTGCCCTTATCTAATGCGTAGAATTACTACTTGTTCTGATCTATTCATAATGTGATAGTCATCTTGTGTTGATGTTTGTGGCGTTCTTATTGACTTGATCACCTGTTTTTTTTCTTTCTGATGGTAGGTGATTAGTACATCTGGTTGGTCTTCGGCAGCACCTTCCTTGGCCATTTGGTCTGCCTTTTCCTTTCCTGGTATTCCACAGTGAGAAGGTATCCACTGCATTACCCTATACTGGTAAGACAGTTCATTAAGTAGTTTTTGCAAGTCTTTTAGTTTTCCAGATTGGAGAGCTTGAAGCACTGACCGTGCATCTGTCAGAAATATCACGCGATGTAGGCCAAGATTGGAGTTAGCAGTTTTTCAGTTGCTACCCTAATTGTCTGAATTTCTGCATCATAATTATTGCAAAATGTCCCTGTTGGTGTTCTGATCGTATCTCTAGACGTGTGTGGATATTCTATATATACACCTGCACCCCCATTCATCACTGCATTCTGTGCTGACCCATCTGTGTGTACTCTGACCCATATGTCCTGTGAATATTCCTCGTTCAGGAAACGGAGGGTGACTGTCATTCGCTGCACACTGTTCTGTTCGTCCTCGCTTAGTATTCCTTTCATGTGTGTCTGAATGTAAATTGGCATTTCATGCCTTTCACTCCAAGGGGTTTGTTCTGGTACAGGCTGTCAACTTCAGGTAGATCTGTAAGTTGTCTATGGAGTCGTTTAGCTTGGTGGATGCAGCTGCTTCGTTTCCCATTGCTAGATTTTGGAATCTGTTCTTCATTGGTTGACTCGGCATACACTTAAACTTTTATGATTGTATTAGCACCTTTGTGTCTCTGCGTTCGCCAAGTGTTTGCATTCTTCCCATTTTCTGCATCTCTGCTATGGGTGTTGATTTCATTGCTCCCAACATTATTCTAAGTGCCTGCTTTTGCACTTCATCTAGATCTGGTAATGTGGTGTTTGATGCAGGACACCACGCAGCTGAACCATATTCCAGGTGTTGTCTTATGCCTTGCTAGTACACTTTATGGAATATATTCCCACTGGCTCCCCATGTGGTTCCACTTAGTTTTCTCAGGATAGCTAACTTCCTCCTGGCTTTTGTTGATGCTTTCTTTACGTGCTGCTTCCATGTCAGCTTATCATGAAAAGTAACTTCGAGGTGTGTGTATTGTTTGTCTTCTTTCAAAAGCTCTCCATATATCTTGATTTTACCGGTTTTTTTTGTTTTGGTGAGAGGGTAAAAAGTGCTGTGCTGCACTTATCTGTGTTAACGCTGACGCATCATCTATTTGCACATAAGGTTCAGGCATCAATAGCTTTTGTATTTATTTAGTGGCGACTGTCGCATGTTCTTCCATGCACCAGATCACCAGGTCGTCAGCATACATTGCCACTTTGATCCCGTGTGGTAGTTCGGCAACTAGGTCAATTATGTACACCAAGAAAAGTGTGGGAGACATGACTCCTCCCTGGTGGACTCCATGACATAGTATGACTTTCTCGCTCTTGCGACCATCCAAATGTACCCTGGCTCTTCTATTATGCAGGTATGCTTTTACCCATTTGTACATTCTTGAGTTAACCCTTCAACTTCGTAATATCTTTATGAGTCCTTCTTTCCAAACCTTGTCAAATGCTTTCCCTGAGGTCTATCCATGCTGCTAGTACCAGTTTCTTATCTTGGAAGGCGTCCTCAATCTCTTGAGAGAGGTAGGTTGACTGATCTTCGGTAGAGTAGCACTGTCTGAAGCCTGCTTATGCGATACCAGAAGATTTTCACTTTCATGACAAGGTACCACTGCATCCTATGATTGATAGTGCGTTCCATTGTTTTGTATAAACAGCTTGTGAGGCTGATGGGCCCGTAGTTGGAGACTGTGTTGCCATCTTTTCCTGATTTGAGGAGTAATATCATTATTGCTTCTCTCCATGCCTGTGGAACATTACCTGTGGTCCAGCTTGTATTGAAGATCTGCGGTAGCTTTGCTCTTGCTGCAGTTACCAGGTTTTTAGTAATTTCATACATCAGCTCCAGGGGACTTTTTCATTTTCAATTTGGATATTGCATGCTCCAGTTCTTTCATTGTGATTGGTGCCTCCATGACTTCCGGTATAGGTTCGTTTTGTCCAATGTTTTGCTGATTCTCTCGAATTTTCCGTTCTTTGTCTGCGCTAAATTTTACGTTATTGTCTTCTGCAAAGGAATCTGCAAAGGAATCTGCAAAGTAATCAGCTGCATGTTTACCTATTAAAATGTTTCTATCTTTGTAAAGTGTGATCCTTGTATTTCTCCCTGTACCTTCATCATTTAGTTGTTTTACCAGTTTCCAAAATTTTCTAGTGTCTCTTTCAAGGTTCAGAGACTTGTTTTTTTTTCTTTTCAGCTGCTCCGTCTGGCTTGTAGCATGACTTTGAGATTTAGCCTTTGTTTGCTGATATTTGTTGTGGTTTTCTTGGCTGGGTCTGTTCTCAGCCTGCTGTCTAAATGTTTCCATCTGATTTTGTAGCTTCTCCAGTTCATAATTCCAGTAAGGTTTGTAGTTTTTGTGTGCTTCCCCCCCCCCCCCCCGGTATGGTTTTACTAACAGCATGTAGTATACATCTATTAAATTCATTCACTGCTCTATTGATGTCTTTGTCTATGTTCATGTCCTTAGTTAGAACAATGGTTACATTCTGGTACATTTTCCAGTCTGCCCTCTAATAGTTCCACCTAGTGAGCGTGCTGCTGTCCTTGATAAATTCATTGTGGATTTCCAAAAATACTGGTCTGTGGTCACTACCTTCAAACTGCATTCCAACGACACGTGTTGACGTCAAGTTCTGTCAAATAAAACACAATTCCTTGTCAACAATGGTCAATGTTTTTCAGACCCTTCCCCCTGTTCATTATTCATGTAATTTATGGACACTGTGCTATGTTTCGGTATGCTCTCTCAACCGCGGACTGTAGTCCAATTTGGTTATTCCAAAGCTTATTACCTGTTTTCTTTCTTTTTGCTTTATACCCCTTTATGTCTTGCCGCGTTAGTCGCAGAAGAGTTCTCTTGAGACGGTCTTTTTGTGTGCTTCATATAGGCTCCTATGTTTGTTATCGTGGACTCTTTTATTTCTGTAGTGAATATTTGCACTATCTGACCCTGGTTTGTACGTGTATAGAAAGTTTTGAACTCCGTAAGAGATATAGCACGCGAGAGTGAGACTAATGTGGAGAATGATTCCTCTTCAATGGCTAGAATTAAAGATCAGGGATTGAAATGCGGTGTTGCTACAAGTGAACATTTTAGAGGGCGCAGAAGAATGATGGTCAACCATCATAGGACATGTACTGTCAGCAGAAGTGTAATGGCGGATACACTCAATGAGAGATCGGAGCAACTATGAACGTGATTGCTGTTATGATGATCCGACGACTAACTAACTAACTATAAAGTTTTTTGAGGGGCAAGATCTGGCGGTAGTCTGGTAGCATGTGAAAACCACTTAAACTGTTGCCTTCTGGTATAATCCAGGATTGGAACTGTGCTTGTTAGTCTTCTATCTGATGTTGTCTTTTCTGTCGCTTATTGTTATTACGATAATTCTACGTAGACAAATCTCTTCTAATGGAACAAGTTTTCTTTTCAATTTTGTTTTAGTATCTGATTTGGCACCTGTATCATAGTGATTGTATGCTAATTTTTATAGTCAAGGGATAAATCAACCAGTGTAGGGTAACAACCCTAAACAGGAAGTAGGTGGCTGAGGTAACACTGGGCAAAATGTCAAGATATACAAAAATAGGTAGGTGTGTTACCAAAATAAAACATAAAACAACTTAACAACGAGATACAGAGACATACGACGTTTCGACTATAAAGCCTTCATCAGGACAAACAAATGACCACAATAAACACATCTTACATGGATACAAATAGGGTTATAATGAGGACAATAGCAGATAGGTAATGAGGGAAGAAAAGACGTGGAAGCATGACAGGTGAGAAAAACGTATGGGGAGAAGTTAGTAGTAAGTAGGGAGGAGAAAGTAGACTGAAGAATGTGAGATGAACAAAGGAAAAGATATGGTAGAAAGTAAATTACATTAAAAATACTCACCTCAAAAGTGGCAACAGAGAATGAATGCTACAGACAAGCAATCATGATGTAATGGAAGAGCAAAATTAGATGGTACAAGGGATCAGGTGAGAGAGAGAAAGAGGCTAAAAACGGCAGGAACAGAAGAGAAAGAGCAAACAGCAGAAAGAGAATATGAGCAGATAATGGTTATATATGAGAATAAAATAGTAAAATAACTTATGCAGCGTCTAGTCTATGTTCCTTCCATGTGAATGAGCACACGCATGTCGTCTGTCTCTGTATCTCTTTTTTTTATATAGTGCAGATTCATTCATTCATTCATTTTCCTTTTGCGCTGAAGTTAGCGCATAGGGCAGAGGTCAGATCTCTCCAATTCTGTCTGTTCAAATCTATTCTGTGCAGTTCTTGAATAGTATGAATATTGGTTGTTTTACTTTCTCTAAGTATTGTTCTTCTGAGTGTTTCTTTTGGTCTACCCGTTGCTCTTTTGCCTGTAGGTATCCATTCAAGAGATTGGTGGTGTATTCTGTTTGTGTCTGCGCGTAGGACATGCCCGTTGTAGGACCAACGGCGTTTTCTGATAACATCTGTGATGAAATTTACAGATTCAATGTTCATGTATTTATTTTTGAAAATAGGAAACATCTGCCCTAAGATTTGGTATACTTTTTCTCCTGCGTTTGTTCTCAAACTCCTGCAGATTAGCAGGGTGTAGTCCGGAGAACGAAATGCTTTGTCATGGTTTGCAGCATTGCTGCGATATCTATGCCTATGTGATACCTTCTGTAGCTGGTATTCTTAGTCGCCTCTTACGATACGCAAGGAAGGTAGTGTTGCCATTCTATTTTTGCTTCCCTCTCGGACCATGGGACATAAGGGCGAAGATCTGGTATGCTATGTTGTTTCAATGGTGGATTTCTTTGGTGTTTTTCCCATTTGATTATATGATGCTTCCAAGATAAGAGAATTCTTTTGCCTGTTTAAGTTGCTGCTCATCGATGAAAATTAGTGTTTCTATCTGTTGTTTGCGATTAATATTACCTCCCCCCCCCCCTGTTTTTATCTTCTCAAATATAAGAACAATATAAGAAAAAGACAATCTTCTTTTTTTGGCCACTTCATGAGACAGGCAGGTTTAGAGAACATAGTCACAAAAGGCAAAATTGAAGGCAACAGAGACAGAGGGCGACAACGTGAGAAATTATTAGACAGTTTGACAACCTGGAACGGCAAGGAAACAACAACGACTTTGATACATAATACTGTTGGACAGAGAACTGTGGAGAGCCGTGACCGCCAACGCCAGCCGGCATGACACCTGATGATGTTGATCTTCTCAAAGTTTTTACTGTCATACAAAATAATGGTATATTTGGTAATTTTTCATCTCAATTATCCATGATGATTTATATCCCTATATGACACACAACATGTGTCATCATTATCAAGTGATGTCTCACTAACGAAAATCGGTTTTACAAAATAAATTGTTACGTTGATGTTTTTAGACTCTTGGAATGGGGATTGCCAATGTTGGACATTTCTACCTCCGGTTTTGTCTGTATTATTAGTTCCGGTAGTGATGGGTTTATCGTGTTTACAAATTCAAAGAGGACTTGTGGAGTAACAAAAACGTAATGTATGTAATAATTTAGAACCAACCATGTAAACTGTTAAGTATTGTATAATAGTTTATGTCATCCGTTGTTAGCTATTTTAAAAAACACATTTTTAGTTTGAAATGTCAACATAATTTCTGTTTCCTGTTGAATGACCTGAACTGGTGACCACTTTTGTTTCTAGATCTGAGTCACTCTCTTAAAATTATTTAGTAAATGACTGCTGCGATATCCTGCAGAACTAGAAGACCGACAACATGGTGAAATCGTTGTTGTAAAAAATATATGTCAGAAGATTTAAAAGCAATTACTATTGCATACAAATATTATACAGATCAATCACATCTAATTACAGACCAGCACATTTTATTTTTCTCATGAGAAAGTTTCAACCACGGATGGGATAGTCAATTGTGATGACGATTGACAGTAAGTGTAAGCCTAATATAATTATATATATTATAAATTGTTATGTTGGTTATCTATCTATAATCTATAGACTTACTACTAGTATGTATACTATAATAATTTTTAATAAATAATGAGGTATTAAAATATTACTATTAATATTACTCAGTGCTTTTTTTCTGGGATTTTAATTATTATATATAATAATTAATATTTGTAGGTCTTTTTGTTTTGCAGTAACACACACACTCACCCCCCCCCCCCCCAATACCACGCAGACACAATTTGTTACTTCAAAAAATATTTATGAAAATGTAGATATGAGATATATCATATAAAATTGCTACCCTTAAAAAATAGCATTCTTTATTGTTTCCTTACCGCATCTATATGAACAGAAAGTTGTGAATTTTCTTATCTAGATTCAAGATATGGTTTAAGTTTAACTCGAGTATCTCAGATACGGTTTAAGTTTAACTCGAGTATCTCAGATACGGTTTAACTCACTCAGCATTAAAAATATTTTCTACTTTAACATTTACAATACATTATGCATACATTCTTTGGAAAAGAGATGCCCTTTTCCTAATTAGCCCTGTACGCTGATCCACACATCATCACTTAACCATTCAGCCATTCTTTTTCTATGAGCAAGTAGTTTTTGTAAATTTTAAAAATATGCTATAAACTGATGAGCAGAACTGAAATACAAGAATATTTCTGAGGAAAAAATGGTGGAGATATGGTGTATCTACAGAAAAAAAGCCACTGATATTATTATATATATTTACTTTATAAATAGAGCCTATATGACATTTCTTTCCTTAAATTATTTAGAAATTTAGACAACGCTGTAATTTCTTTATTTTGAAGAAAAAAAATTATATATATGGTCTGTGACAAGTCTAAACTAAATTAATAGCCTAAATGACAGTTTTCTTTCTCAGTAAGCACCTATATTTAATATACTATATTGTGTTGATAAATATTGAGAAATAGTCTTTTTTAATATCTGACATTTTATGAGTCAAACTATCTTTCTTCCTCCTAAATTTATTGGATTGGAAATGTGCTTATGTATTAAAATTCACCTCTTAAATAAATGTAGTTTTGTGTATCATAGAGAAGTGAAGTCCTTAAAGTTTTAGCTTTGCTTTCATTGTGTTTTTTTTTAGTCAGTGGGTTTGTGGCAGTATTCATTATATTTAGCACATTTTTTGAAGTATGTGCTCTGCACTTTGAGGTGTCTGTCCCACATGTGCATCATTGTTTGCTAGTTTTGAATTGTGTATACTTGTGACCAGTTGGTTAATTCTTGTTCTATTGCATAGAATGAATACCAGCTTGTTTCAGTCTGCTCATGATTTGGTAATCATATTGTGTTGTTCTTGGTGTCTTTCTGATTGATTTGATATAGTTTTCTTCTTATGATAAGTAAACCTAGTGAATTAAACTATGTTGTAATTGTACTACTATCAATAAACCTAGTGAACTATCAATAAACCTAGTGAACTATCAATAAACCTAGTGAACTATCAATAAACCTAGTGAATTAAACTATGTTGTAATTGTACTACTATCAATAAACCTAGTGAACTATCAATAAACCTAGTGAACTATCAATAAACCTAGTGAACTATCAATAAACCTAGTGAATTAAACTATGTTGTAATTGTACTACTATCAATAAACCTAGTGAACTATCAATAAACCTAGTGAACTATCAATAAACCTAGTGAATTAAACTATGTTGTAATTGTACTACTATCAATAAACCTAGTGAACTATCAATAAACCTAGTGAACTATCAATAAACCTAGTGAACTATCAATAAACCTAGTGAACTATCAATAAACCTAGTGAATTAAACTATGTTGTAATTGTACTACTATCAATTAATAGTTAAGTAAATATTTGTTCCTTATGAGATTGATGTCATTACTCAAGTTTTATTGGTAAATATTTTTTTCAATGCTAGTTAGCTTGTTTTATGTAAAGATATACTCAAAGAAATAAAGACTAGACTTGAAACCGCCTTGGCTGCAATGTCATGATTGAACAACTTACAGAAATGCTGAAAAGTACAGTAGTGAAAGATCAATTTATATAAATCTTTAATAATAACTAACCTAGTTGAGATAGTAAGCTTGCTTGCTATCACAGGGTAACAGCGTGCCAGGTTTGAAACCATGGCCGGACACAACAAATAATCCAGGTTGTGATTTCTCACTTGACACGACTGCTCCTCCATTTGACTCAGCTGTAATTGAGTACATGACACATGACTTAAGGGAGGTAAAGACCGCAAGAAAGGGAACTGGCCACCCCACCTAATAGTAGCTGCAGCTTAGTATATGAAAAGTTATCTTCATCCCCGATGGCAGGTTGCTACCATGTGAACTACCTTTAGTAATAATTATTTTGTATAGATGTGAGAGTTGGACAGTTACAACCGAAGGGTAGAGAAGAATACAGACCTTTGAAAGCACATTTTACAGAAATATACTGTACATGAATTATACAGGGACATAAAACCAATTTATATGTAAGAAACAAAATAAATGCTCTTGGAAAGTCACCAGAGAACATCTCCTAGCAACGGTGAAACATCACAAACTTGCATATTTGAGCATGTGATGAGGCATGATTCTATGACAGTCTTACAAGGGACAGTTGAGGGTAGATGAAGAAGACAAAGGAATGTGTGGATTGATAATATTAAAGACTGGGCATGCTTAAGCTTCTCTACACTCACAAAAGGAACTGAGAACAGAGAGGCACAGCATGAAATTTGTGCAGGATACTGAATTGCGTTATGTGAATGGTACTATCCTTATTCTCTTAGCCCCCTGTGAGACTTAAGCCCTCCACAGTCTTTTGCCATCTATGTCTTATCATGAACAGACAAACTAGTTTAATTTATTTCAGATAACTCCCACTTCTGTATTATCCCTATCCAAAGTTCTTCTTCCGGCATTTATTTAGTTCTTTCAAACTTCCTCTTCAAAACCACATGTGGGTACTCTAGTCATGAGACTTTATTTCCAAGATATGTTATCAGTATGTGTAAGAAAATTGTAAAAACACTTGTTTAATAATTTTGGTTGGTTGGTTGCTGATCCAGCGGTCCATGGGCTCATGCCCTTTGACCCAATGCCATTGTGTGATATATGCATGTGTTTGTGAGTTGTTGTTTTGTTCCATATAATGTGTTCCATTTATCTGGCCCTGGAGGGAGGAGCATTTTAATTTTTAATAATTTTAAACAATGCACATTCTAAAAGAAAGTATTGAAGACACCACCACTTGAGGAAATAGGATTTCAATAAAGATGAGCTAGCTTGATAGGAAGGATTGAGATTTTTTCGTCTAGTATGAGGACTAAAAATATATTGTAAAAAAGGACAAGTTCTCTGGAGCTCCAAGTAGTTTTTATTTTATTGGGCCAGAAAAAAATAACTTTGCGATCCAAATTTAGCCCACCACTGTATCATCATATTGTCTGCTAAATATTGTTTTAATTGAGCCATGTTTGTCTTCTTCTGTGTTCATTCTCAAACCCCAGCAGGTTAGCAGGATGTAATCCAGAAGATGGAATGCATTGTGTCATGGTTTATAATTTGGTTGCGTATCTGAGCCTTTTGGCGTGACAACATCAGCATGGCTTCTTGGTCTCTATGCAGCCAACTCCACCCCCCCAAAACCTCATTAGTCACCTTATTATGATGTGCATGGGAGGTGATAGTGTTTCAATTCTTTCCTCCACTATTAGACCTGTCAACACAGAGTTGTAGTTTTACTTTGATTAATTTCATAGCAGATGGGAGCAGCAGTAATATGTAGTGGCAAACTCATTAGCCTTTCAATGAGATGCAAAGTTGATTGCATTGCTATTGTGCGGACCCAGGGTTAGCAGATAACCAAGATTCTAAAAAATACCTCCCAGTCATGGACTCTTGAAACAAATACAGCGACTTATGAGGTATTCCTGGCCAACACTTTTAGGGATCATGTCCATGGATGTGAAGACTGTAAATGTAATGAGAATTGACTGCAACGTCACAGAAACCTCGACAGAAGCACTGTCGACACACAGAGACGTAATGCAATCCGGCTCAGTCAGCTGAAGTGCAGATGCATTATATACTTTCAAGAAGAATGTCTCATGGAATGTTCCCTGGTGCTCCTAAATATATGTAGAGGCTCAAACTTAGACTAGGTGTTCACAATGTCGGTGAATGATACCTTGACTAAGATTGTGAATGAACCCAAGCCCAACTCTACTGTAGAATGTTTCCTATACTGGATCTATGCTCACAGATGAGTAAAGGTTCAATACCCAATGGACATGGACAGTGCGTCTAATTATGCAAGACAATTCACTGGCAGAGGAACGCCTTGTGTGAAATAGATGTAGTCAACCCAAGTCTAAATCCCTAATTACCACTTCCTCTGATACTGCCACTCAGGGACATGTTTTGGTTTGTAAATTCCAAAGGCTCAGTGGGTGATCAACCATCACTGCGAAAAGTCGATACACATCCATCCATTGCTTGGTGACAGACGCTTGAGTTCATTTGGGTTTTATTAGGGAAGATCACCCGAAATAAAAGCATGCTGAAAATGGAAGGCACAAAATAATGCAGCTCCACTGTGAAATTGGTATCACAACATACCTCACACTCCCCTGCAGAAAGCACAACGCTCATGTTGGTTCTCAGTGAGCAAATTCAGTGGAATAGGATTAGCCTGTCAACCAATTGACCTGGTTTGAGTTCACTTGCGGCACGTTACAAAAAAAATAAATCTTGCATCAACCAGGTCATGAGAAAATGGGTACTGATTTGTAACTATGGCATTGATTTGTAACTCGTCTATCCTTTCTTCTCTCAACAGATAATCCTTCTTAGTCTAAACGGGAACACACCTACCTACATAAAATGCTGAGCTGATAATAAACAGTTGTTTATGGTAGTCACAACGTTGTCAATGGCAATGGCTAATTTGTCACATGCCAAGGGTAGCTCAGGCTCCCCAACAGAACAGAAAAGTAATGGGGATTCACCGAAAGGCCATGCCCTTGAAAATGGAGATTTGGAAGATGCAAGCAGGACTGTTACAACTGACCGCTATGGATTTCTTGGTGGTCACCAGTACACAAACCCAGAGCAGTAAGTATGTTATCTAGACATTTATTAGGAAATTATTATTTGTAGTGAAAGGGTAATTTCCAGCTCTGTGGTGGCCAAGGTACCGGGTTCAAATCCTACCATTCCGCAAAAGACTGATGTGTCAGGACATTGACGCAAATAAAACGCAGACACAGTGCATTTCCATTTTCGGACCATTGTTCTTCACAAGAGAGATCCAGTGGGAGTTTGAGAATGAACGCTGAAGAAGAAATCCCACCACAGGCTATTGTGCATCTGGACCGTTCAAAATGTAGTGGCAACACTGCCTATAGTGCCTTGGCAATCACTGGAAAAAAAACCAATCAGAAAGCAGTGGCAAACTATTGAACTTTTATTGCCTCGAAAATCACTACAGTAAAAAAAATGATGGGTTAATGGCTACACCCTGATTAGACTACGCTACCTATTAGTAAAAGGGTAGAAACAAATTGACTATAAGTTTAAGAACCATTATATTTGATAGAGCTATAGCTGTAAACAAAATAAGGTAGTTTTTCTTATCATGAAGAGATGGGAAACTCTTCTACCCCTGACGCTGAAAGGCAACAAAGGGTTAAACGAATAGATATATAGAGATGGAAACCACACTGT
Source organism: Meghimatium bilineatum (assembly GCA_034231615.1). Lineage (NCBI taxonomy): Eukaryota > Metazoa > Mollusca > Gastropoda > Stylommatophora > Philomycidae > Meghimatium > Meghimatium bilineatum. The sequence goes on from CM067309.1 coordinate 15,642,360, forward strand.
TAGTCCCATAAATGAATATGTAAGGAAAAATGTTGGCTGCTTAACAGACATTGCGCTTCAAAGTGGTTTTTGAATAGCTTCAACATCACATCTTGGAAATCCATCCCTCAGGATTGTCTAATGTTTACTCAGCAGCATCAATAGAGGTGCTTGGATAATTATCATATTTCAAGAGGCACAAAGACTTTTTTCAAAGGACAGAAAAAATAAACACCCAGATGTCCAACTCCGGAAGGGTTGGAAGACTATATGTGTCCCAAATGTGTGAGGCTATACATTTCTCAAATTTGTGAGGCTATACCTATCTCAACTGTGTGAGATTATATATGTCCCAAATGTGTAAGGGGATTCTATGCCAGAATTTGACTTTTTAGTAATCTCTGCAAAAACTGATGAACATAAATTTGAGAACTTTTGTCATCATTGCTTACAATGATTGGCTGAAAATAGTCTCACACTATTGAGATATAAATATTTCACAAATGGAGATATTAATGTCTGTACTGATTAGTTTATGGTTTGGCAGCAGTGCTTGGGCATTCATGGCTCAATGTAGAGGAACGTGTATTAGGGAAGAAAGTGCTGCTTTCTATACAAACACCATGCAACCATAATGATGATGGAGGTGATGACGGTGACGAAAGCATTGATGTAGCTAGAGTCCCGGAGTACTACAGGTGTTTATTTGGTGTGTTTTACTGTTTCTTTGTGTATGCTTCAAAAGATTCAGTTGAAGTGCAAAGGGTTCTGCATTGCTTTAGTATGGACCCAGAGTTGGCAGATAACCAAGATCCGAAAAGTACTGGTACCTTCTCATTGTACTTCTTGGAAACAGACATTTAAACTTTGCTTTACACTTAACATAATCCATAAAGCACTAGCCAGACTGCTTGTCACTTTGCTTTACACTTAACATAATCCATAAAGCACTAGCCAGACTGCTTGTCACTTTGCTTTACACTTAACATAATCCATAAAGCACTAGCCAGACTGCTTGTCACTTTGCTTTACACTTAACATAATCCATAAAGCACTAGCCAGACTGCTTGTCACTTTGCTTTACACTTAACATAATCCATAAAGCACTAGCCAGACTGCTTGGCAGTTTTGAAATATGGCAACTGTTGTGTTATTATTATTATCATCATAAAAAATGTATTGAAATGTAATAGCACCTGTTGTGTTAATATTATTAATATCATTGTCACAAATATATTGAAATTTCATAGCAGCTGTTGTGTTTTATCATTAACCTTATGCACACAGCGGTTTAGTGCATATGACAACTTTTTGCACGTCTCTTGTCAATGACTGGAGAGTGTATTTCCCCGTTGCTAGGTGCCCTGTAATCAATAAAAGAGCTAAATTTCTAAAATTTGCCAGATTATTTAAAGAAAAAAAAGTTATTCAATTGACTTCCATTTTTTTCTCCAAGTTTAGTCGTACCAAATGTCAGTGAAATAACACAATTTTCTCAATCTGTCAACATATTCAAACCCAAACCAGAGCAGTGCATGAAGGTGAATCGGGTGTTATAGACCTTTTTTTAAATCGCATTTTCAGTAAAATCATTATGGATTGTAATTCGGAAGATGAATTTTAGAGAGGTAAGTTGTTAATCACACTTTAAAATATGCTGACCACACAGTTTCTTATATTTTGACTTTAAACACCAATATCTTGGGGCAATCCAGTTGTGGACTAGATCTAGCTTTAGAAAAGGATGTTATGACAAATCTATAAGGTTTATTCATTTTCCCCAGTGAAGTTATGAAAATTTGACCATAAATACTGTCAAATTAGCTCAGTATCCACTGTTGCCACCCCAGAAAATTTTGAAATGTTTTTTTTTTTTAAATTCTTTTTTTTTTGGGTGAAAAACACCTTTACGTTTTCTCACACATCCCATATCACACAAATTTCTATTCTTTATTTATATGTACAAATATTTTAAATATCTCAAATAATTAAATATTTAACAATAAAAAAGATATTGCGTTTTCAAAACAGCCACACAACATTTTCAAAAAAAATCCAGCTGCACGATTGAATATTACATAATTGTAAATTAGCGTGCCTAAGGTTAATATCATTCTCACAAATATATTGAAATATTATAGCAACTGTTGTGCTATTCACAGAGAGAGACAAATATCTCAAGACAAACTAAGGAAGAGGGAAACAAAATGGTTGGATATGTTTATTAACTGGGACAAATGGATGTCAAAGAGATTTAAAAAGGTATGAATACATTTTATAATTTCACTTTGATCAATATTTTCCATGATTAATGCTTTATATGATTAATACTTTCTATGATTGATACTTTATACGATTAACACTATCTATATGATTAATACTTTCTATGATTAATATTTCCTGTGATTAATACTATCTTTGATTAATTCTATGATTAATACTGTCTAACGTAAATTTGATTGAAGATTGTAATCTGTATAATCATTTTTTTTTTCTTCAGATAACAAAATTTCATTTAACTGTAACAATCATGTTAATTTATTAACATGAAAACTTGCAAATAAGATCAATAAATTTTTTTTTGCTGAAACAGTAAATTATTATAGCATGAAATGAAAACATTTATTTAAAAAAAAATAATCATTCTATATGTAAATAAAAAAAATCAATATTGACATGTATTTGTGAATTTGTTTTTCTTGAAATGTGTGTTTTTTTTAACTCTTTAGCTGCAACACACAGGATTACTTGTTCCTCTATCTTACTGCTATTGATGAGCTAACTCATATATTTTATATATTGCCTCATTGCTAACATGATTTCACTGTGAAACCTGTAAGAGCCAGTAAGCATTAACCATCCCATCCATACAGTATATATTTTCTAGGGTCAATAAAATACCAGTCAGTCAGTTCCTCTTTTGTCAAGTTTGGCACATAGGGCGGGTGTCATAGTTCTCCATGCCTGTCGGTCAGTTGCCAAAGATCGCAGGTCATGTGTGCATTTATGCCTGTTGATTTTAATTTATTCATAATCTTTCTTCTGACCTTGTTTTTGGTCTCCCTGTTTTCTTTTCCCGTCTGGTGTCCACATGAAGGCTTGTTGTGGAATAAAATAACATTACAGTGAAAACTCTTATTTGTGTAGGATACGATAAAGATTCAGCACAGGAGAAAAGTCATTGGAGAAAGTTTAGCACAGCTAGGATAAGTTAGTGGGAGCTACTTAGCAGCTAAAGGGTTAAAATAATCACATTAAAGTCACAATTTAATATTCTATAGGGAACATAAGACCAATGTGTATGTAAGAAATAACGTAGAGATGTGTTCAGGAGCCATTGCTTTCAATAGTGAAACGGCGAAAACTAGCAAGGTTCTGACATGTATGCAGGCACGATTCCTTGTCAAAAACAATACTGCAGGGAACTGTCGAGGGTGGAAGAAGCAGAGGAGGTAAAATAAAGGCATGGACAGACAACATCAAGGAATGGACAGGGCAAGATATTTCCACACTCATCCGCATCGCTGAGGATATAATTTGCAGGACTCTGTGTGCTGAGGCATCCAATGTGGTACCCCTACGACCCTGAAGGGTTACAGGTTTATTGCTTGATTTGATTCTGGCCCATGCGCAGTGACGTCATGCGACGGACCCTAAAAACCAAACACTCTGATGTATGAAATCTTTACATAAAACATTAAACCGCCCGGTGCATTTCATAAACATTATTATCTACACAATTAGATGATAATGCTGTGATTTTTCACGTGTAATTTCAATGAGTTAGTGGATACCTCAGATTGATCAGCCGCGCTTCTACCACTTCATCAAAAATATGGCCGCTGCCGCCCCTACGGACAAACGACGCCAGTCAGAAGTGCCTAGTGAACTAGGGGCTGAGGGGATAGACGTGGATCGTAAGTTAAAATTACGTGCTTGTAGTTTTGTTATATATTTGCAGTGTAAACGTATAATACACGTTGCTTAACTTGCATATTAAGTAATAGAGCTACCGTGCCTAAGGCAGGCAAAGGTATGTTATTGATTGAGCTCTGTCTTATGAAAATAGCCGACACTACACAGCATCAGGGCCCTAATTAGCCTAATAATAATAATTAGGCCCTATTGATACTATTGCTAGTGATCGCTTGGACAATAATGGGCGTGGATTAAGACTGTGATATAATAAAAAGCACCAGTACACTGAAGCAATGTATCCACTATCCATCCATACTTCCATGGTAGCCACCAAATTCTGTCCCATCACAGTAATCACACCATTATTGTTCACAATTATCATGTGAACAATAATTATGCGTACTAAAGAATTCTCTTTTTATTATTGTTGTGGGGTGCAAAGGGAACGCATTGCTCTAGGCGGACCCAGGGTTAGCAGATAACCAAGATCCCAAATATACCTCCACGCGGTGCACCCTGGAAACAGAAATACAGCAGCTCGAGCTGATTCTGGCCAAATCATTTGGGGATCGTGTCCAAGAATGTGGAGGTAGCAGATGGAAAGAGATTTGCCTGCACAAGAGACAGACAACATCTCCGACACCACCAGCATCGCCACATATAGTGACACTGTCGACATACAGTGAAGCTAGTCAGTCCAGTCCGAACATTGGAGGGGCGGCCAATGTAAAATGCACGTAAAGGTAGATGCATGGCGAGAGACAAATATATTTCATACCGAGTACAATGAAACAATGAAAGGGCAGAACAGCGCTAGAGGGCAGCGCGAACTGCAAATAGAAAGTGAAAAGTCCCTAGGAAAGGGGAACTACAAGCTCCGTCAGCTCGAGACGAGCTTATAGTTACCTGTGTTCCTTACAGGCAGAGACACAGACCCATTCTTTGGCGTTTGGTAAAGCAAGAAGACCTAATCCAACTCTAATGTCGAGCCTTCCTAAACCGGAAATATGCTCGCGAAGAGAAAGGGTTCCGTACTCGATGCGCTCAGGCACAAAAGGGACAACGATTTAGCCCTGGCCCAACTCTACTGTCAGGTTTTCCTACACCGGAAATACACTTGAAGAGAGAAAGGGTTCAGTACCTGATGGGCTCAGGCGCTATTCGGACAAGGACGCTCAGCTCGAGAACGCCTTGCTCTCAAACGCGTGGTGTGAGACTCGAACTTGGACAAGGGGTACACGATGTTGGTGAATGACACCTCGGCTAAGAGGGCGAAAGAGCCAGGGTCCAACTCCTCTGTTGAGTTCTTCCCCTTAAGGAAGCAGGCTCACGGATGAGAAACGGTTCAGTACCCAATGGGCACAGGCACAGCACGTCCAATTACACGAGGCAAGTTCATAGACAGTGGAACACCTCGTTCGAGTCAGACGAGAGCAAACAAATTGTCTGAGCGAAGAGTCTCCACTACGCGTGCCTGGAGACAGATATAGAGGCTGTCACAGGCTAAGGGTAGCCCACCCGAATTGTCAAGGCATGCCGAAATCGGATGTGCTAGGCCTACAAGGCGCATAACGGTGGCACAACGTAATCACGCTCCCGGCGGAAATCGCACGGATATCCGTGATGGTTACAATGGAGCGAACGACAAACAAACAAACAAACAAACAAACAAACAAACATACAAACATACAAACAAACAAACATATTGCTTGATTGATAATGGAAACATTCATCTCAGTGGTAGAGTGGTCAGTAGCTTATAAACTAAACTTAGTAGAACTTGCTTATGGCTCAAAAGATGATCCTCCATATTGTACTGGGTATGTGATTATATAATAATAATAGTAAAACCCATAACATCAGGGTTGTAGGGGTGTTATATTGAGACATTTGGTGCAGAGAGATCTCCATCCTCTACCATCTATCCTCTACCATCTATCCTCTACCATCTATCCTCTACCATCTATCCTCTACCATCTATCCTCTACCATCTATCCTCTACCATCCATCCTCTACCATCTATCCTCTACCATCTATCCTCTACCATCTATCCTCTACCATCTATCCTCTACCATCTTGATGAGTTTGGAAACTTTAACCCTGTCCAGTCATTGATATTATCCAGCCATGTCGTCTACTGGCTCGTCTTCTTCCACCATACCTTGAAGTACATAAATGTCTCAGAATGACAGTTCAGTGGGCTTGTTTTAATACGGTGGTAACCAAATCCTCTAAAACTCCCACAATGAAAAATTGCCACAGAAAAACACAGCTATTATGGCGTGCCATTTTACCAGAAGTTTGTATCCAACAATTCACCAGCAACCAGAAAAGACTCAGAAAACCAGTAAAAGATATAGCTAGATAATCAAGCTTCTTCTTGCAATGTCAACTATTCGGGTTGCATGATACCATGGTTGCTGGTGTGCCTCTCGGCCTGGCATCTCTGACTTCAGTACCTGTGCTTGCTTGGGCAGGATTGTGACCCTGCTTGATATTGGGTTGACCCGACTAATCTTAGTTTCCAGCCTCTGTTGGCTGGACTAAGACCCATCTCCACGTCAAGGAGTTGGCCTCGATGGGGACATGAATTCCAGAACATCCATTTTCCAGCATGTATTGACAATTGTCTTTCTTTTCACATATTATTACCAGGTTAAAGAGCGATGTAGGAAAGGTATACCTTCATCATTACGAGCTCGTGCATGGCAGCATTTGTGTGGAAGCCATTTTGTTTTGGAACATAACAGAGGTGTATTTGAGGTGAGTGTTTTCTTTGCGTAAGCTCTTTTTTCATTGAGAGTAAGCTCTGTTTGCATTGCGAGTCATTTTACTGAACATAATCTCTGTTTGTAGTGAGAGTCATTTTAGTGAGCATTCTTCTTCTTTCGTTCACTTGAAACATGTCTATATCTGTAATTCTGTCTCCTTAATAAAACTCACTGTCTTTTGTACAGTGTCCCATAGAGTTTTGATTCCAATGTTGTTTCCTCTGGCCAATATGTCTGCCTCAGCGTCAGTAACTGAGGTTGGGCCCTTTCGAGGTATAGGGCCCGGCACCTTCCCTGCCTGAACGTCCGCCACAGGGCAGGCACCATAACTTTTTATAGATACAGACATGTTTCCATTGTGTTTTATGCGTGGCATCCTGATTATCTGTGTGCCTTTTGGCTGGATGCCTCCGTCTTCAGCACTTTAGTGAGCATAAGCTCTGTTTAATTTAATATCCTATAAATTGACACCACTACTTAGATCCAAGCATTAGCATAACAACTAAACAAACATTAGTAAATATAATTTTTATACCAACATTGACCGCTGAAGACGGTTGTGTCATAACACTGGCACAAATAAAACAGTGACACACCGCATTTATATTTTCAGGATTACATCCTGCTGGAAATCAAGTAAGACCATTGTCCTGCTACAAGAGACATCCAGTGGGAATTTCACAACCAACACTGAAGAAGAATACCAATATTGTGCTATCAATGTTAAACACGGACCCTTTTGAAAGTAGAGGAAAGTAAAATTACAACATGTGAGATGAGGTGTTTGAGAAAGGTTGTCTGTGTCACAAGAATGGATAGAATGTTGATATCATTGATGACATCAGAATAATCGTATGAACCATACCACTCAATGAATACATCAAGAGATAACAAATCAAATGGTTTGGACATTTAATGAGAATGGAGCCTGACTACCTCCTGCAGAGAGCGTATAAAAATGGAATATCCAGGATGAGAGCGAGAGGAAGACCAAGATGCAAATGGATTGATAATATCAAAGACATTCTACAACTGCATGGGATTACAACAACAAAAGCAACACGCTTGGCAGTAGAAAATAGACTTTGGCTCCCCATGATTCCGCACGTACAAGTGACTAAGACAAGACAAGCTCTATTTGCTTGAGTAATTTAAGGAAATAATCTCTTCTTTCATTGAATAATTTTATTGATTAAATCTCTGTTTTGATTGAGTCTTTTTATTGCAGTGTTTTGGCCATCTTTAACTGCCATTATGACATGTTGTTCATCTATACCAAGATAACACGCGCAGGACACTCTTGACATTATAAACAGGTTACAAGTCAATGCCATGGTTATTCTAATTTTGATCAGACTTTACCCACCGAAGACAGATGTGTCGGACCATTGGTGCAAATAAAATGGCAACACAATGTAATTCCATTCTCTGGACTGCATCCTGCTGCAATCTAGTATGGCCATTGTCCTGCTACAAGAGAGATCCAGCGGGAGTTTGAGAATAAATACTGAAGAAGAAGAAGAATCAAACTTTATAGGTTGTCATTTGAAGTAGCCTAATATTTATTTATTTGACTGTTTTCTCCTTGTCTCTGGTAGGAATATCTGAAATTGAGTGGAGACCCTAAATGTATTGATGACATTCACAAGGATCTTGACAGACAGTTTCCTTTGCATGAGATGTTTTTGTCCAAAGGAGGTGTTGGGTAAGTGTAGTGTTTGCTATAAGGATTGGTTATTTGTAACTGGACCCTTTGTTCGACTCTGTGGTCGCACACTGCATAACACATCTGAGACAACTAAGGTACCAAGTTCAGAATCTACAGGAAATTGTGTATCAATGCTGTTCAGAAAGCATCCACGTGGTGGATGTGAGATGTCACGATACCAAGTTCAGAATCTACAGGAAATTTGATTGATCAAGGCTGTTCAGAAAGCATAGGCAAATTACTGAATGCATTTATGTGTGTTGAGGCACTTGGAAACATGTTTCAGTCTTTTTTGCATGAGTTGTCTATCTATTCATTAATAGATAGTCCAACTCATGCAAAAAAAGACAGAAACATGTTTCAGAAAATCCTATAATATAAATCTCTATGGTGAGTAGTTTTTTCATTCATAAATTCCATTTTTTACACAAAAATACAGGACAATGTGCCTCAATTTCTTTAACCCCTTAGCCGCGGAGGTATTCTTAAGGATATCATGAAAAGCCACCACCATTTTGTGGAGACCTCCTCTTCTTAGCTTCCCAGGGGAAAAAAATATGTCTGGAAGCTTATGATAAATCACCCAGAAGAATTGTTTCCCATGGAAACTAAGAAGAAAATCTCAGCAAAATAGTGGCAATCCCTCAGTGTATCCTTACCTTCACAGCTAAAGGGTTTTATCTTCAGCATACTAATACACTTTTCTCAAAATATTTATCTTTACTTTCATGTATTATATGTACATTCATGTGCATTATGTCACCACAAAGAAATTTCACTTAGAAAAATAACATGCTGCATCAAGGAAAAAATAATTTTGACAAAGAAAGGAAAAAATTATTCTGACAAAAGAAGGAAAAAAATAATTCTGACAAGGAAAGAAAAAAAAGAAGGACAAAAATAATAATGACGAAGGAAAAATAATTCTGACGAAAGGAGGAAAAATAATTCTGATGAAAGGAGGAAAAAATAATACTGACAGAACAAGGAAAAAATAATTCTGACAAAAGAAGGAAAAAAGTAATTCTGACAAAGACAAGGAAAAAATAATACTGGCAAAACAAGGGAAAAAAAATTCAGGTGCAACAAGGACAAAATATTATGGTCTTTAAGAGTTACCTTGACATATGATCATTGGTTTCATAACCTGACGGTCACAGAAACATTGCTGTTGCAGGACTTAGGAGATGCGATTAGGACTGCTGTTAGTTTGTACCAGTAACTTAAAGTCTGAGACTACTCTAATTGAAATTATAGGATTTTCTGTGCTGCACCAGCAAAGAATATCAATACTTTTACCTTTCGTGTATGTCATAAGAGGCGGCTAAGGAAGTTATGGGGTGGCCGTTTCGTCTCTATAGGGCCAAAGTGACCCAGACACCAAGCTGAAAGGCGTAGATATTACAGCATATTTGTAAACAATTCGCATTCTGCTCTCCGGACTATATCCTGCCAATCTGCAAGTTTGAGAATAAATGCAGAAGAAGAAATGCTTTGTGTCATGGTTCACAGCATCGTTATAATATCTCAACACATCTATTTTCTGGGTTACTTGGACACTCTATGGGATAGGAAAGCTAAACCCACCATCCAAAACCTCCGTAGTCACTTCTTACACTATGCATGGCAAATGACTGTCACTTTTTGGGCCTTACAACACACAAGCGACCCACATTTCTGATCCATACAACCCAGCCAAAGACAGATATGCTGGCCCAAATAAAATGGTGACACAGCGCATTATCATTCTCTAGACTACATCCTGCTGAAAATCTAGTATGTCTATTGCCCTGCTACAAGAGAGATCCCGCCGGAGTTTGAGAATCAACACTGAAGAAGAAGAAAAAGAAGATCCATACATCATTGATGTAACATTTGAATAAAAAATTCCAAGTGAGAAAATGATGACAAAATAGAACAGTAATCTTTAAGAAAAGTAATAATACTGCATAAGAGAAATGCAATAAATACATGAGTCTAAGAGAAGGTTCTATTTCAGGCAAGAAGGTTTGTTACAAGCGTTGAATGCTATTCTTATTCTGTGTTAGTTCTCAAACTCCTGGGAGTATCAGGATGTACTCCAAGAACAGAATTCATTGTGTCATGGTTTACAGCTCCTCTGCGCCATTTGACATAACACATTCAGCATCAGCATGGCTTGTGGGTCACTGATGCTATATTGGATGGGACAGCCAACTCCACCCCATAACCTACGTATTCACCTCTTACGACATGCATGGAAGGTAAACAGTTTTAGTATTCTTTGCTCCCTTCAAGCCTGGTGACACATTTTTGCTTTAAGACAATATGATTTCTGTTTTCAGGCAAGAGGCCTTGTTTCAAGTGTTGAAGGCGTATTCAATCCACCGTCCAGTGGAAGGTTACTGCCAGGCACAAGCACCCATTGCTGCCCTTCTACTTATGCACATGCCAGCCGAACAAGCATTCTGGTGCCTAGTCGCTATCTGTGACAAATATCTCACAGGATATTACAGCCCAGGTCTTGTAAGTGCTAATTGTTTCTGTTGCTTGCAGTTTGTTATCTATGTTATTGTGTCTCTGTTATCTGTTTATCCTTGTTATCTCAGTTTATTATCTCGATTGAGAAATTTCCATGGCATAGTGATCAGGCCCGTAGATTGGGGGGGTTGGGGATGGTCAATAGCTTTTTTTAAAAAAAGGCCATCAAATAGTAGAATTTAAACTTGAAATTGGACTAATGCCTTTTTGAACACTTTTTTTTAAAAAGGTATAACTCTCTCCAGTAATCAGCTACATCCCTGATAGTGGTTAAGCTTTTAATTTTGTCCTCAAGAGGTTGTGGGTTCAAATCCTATGACATCTTGTTTACAAAGTGGTTTTTTTGAAGATTCCTTGGATTATTTCTTGAAGTTATTGACTATTTACTCCTGGTAGGTACGCATGCAGTTATGTGGGTCTCACCAATGGCCCACTAGACAAACCACCCATGCAACAGAAAACCTTAGTAGATGACATGCCATTATATTGAGGCTCTCTTATGGAAGCTTTGTAGCATGTCATCTATACAATTATAGACCCCCTCTGAGTAGAAGACTCCTTCAATGCACATTGCACTAAGCCAAAAGCTGAAGTCTCCTGGGTATGAAAAGAAGCTAAAAAAAAAACCACCTCACTGAGTATAGGAAGTAAGAACTAATCGCTCACAATTTCTGGGGTTCTCAAACAAACTCCTGGTAGGTGGCATGCCATTTTGTTGATAGGGTTGGAGTACATAAGGGATAGCCTGAGTGCAATGAAGCAATATTGCAACATGCTCACAGCTAGAGGGATTCATCATCATCACCTCTGTGTTAGCTATCATGTTTCAAACTGCTGCTTTGAAGTGACTCACCTTATGTTAAACCATATTATTTGCCGGGGTGTGTTAGTGGGCCTGAAAAGGGAGCAAAGAATAACACACTGTTTACCTTCCATGCATGTCGTAAGAGGTGATTAAGGAAGTTTTGGGGTGAAGTTGGCTGTTCCATCTCCAAGGATCTAAGTGACAGAGAAGCTGCACTGAATCGGATGTGTCACGCTAAATGGCACAAATATCGCAGCTATGCTGTAAACCACGACACAACACATTCTATTCTCTGTCTGCATCCAGCTAATCTGCAGGAGTTTGAGGATGAACAAAGAAGAAGAAATAGCCATTTTATTCACAACCAATTATCTATAAATACCAGCATAAGAAAGAAGCTAAAATATTATTGACACTTAAAGAGACATGATATGGCATCGAAAGGCTCATTCTGGAGGGCTGAGTACCAGGAAAGGGAAGAAGAGGAATACCAAGAAGACGAGGAACTAGTAACATCGAAGAATGTATGAACAAGTCTCTGGCCAATGCAGACCTGCTTGCTTGAGACAGAGAGGTGTTCAGAGTATTCATGACGAGGACAACGCTCTGAAAAAAATGTGTCACTTGATTAGTTATATATATATATGTATGTATATATATATATATATATATATATATGTATGTAGGGATGTGGTAGCTCATTGGTCAGTCTACTGGTGTCCGAGCCTGGTGATCTGAGGTTCAATTCCCAGCGTATCTGAAAATATTTATGTCACCAAGTGCTCCTAGGTCAACTCCCTCTTCTTTAGAGTGGGTACCAGATCTGGAAAAGTAAAGGTGGTTTGCATGATGCCGACTACATAATTCTCAGATATGCCATTGGTGAATCACAATTACAGGCCTAACACTATATTCTCTTAGGAAAAAGTTAACTTTATTAGAAATATTTTACTCTCTATATGGTGTGCAGTGGTTAGTGCACTGGCTTCACATATGAGTGGTCCTGGGTTCATTCCCCAGTTGAGGCAGAAATGTTTTTTCAGATAACAACGGGTACCAGGTCGACGCAACCTCAAATAGGTACCAGATTAATCCGGGAAGTAAAGACTGCGAGGCAGAGGAGATGGCTACCGCCCTCATTTGCAGAGCCTCTGAAATGTGAGATCGCTAACATCTCACACCCCTACGGCATTAATAAATGCTCTGGGATACTTTACTCTCTATATGCCATATTTCTACCAACCTTCCATTGTATTATAGTAAATACTTTTCTCATTAACTCTATCTCTTTATCATTAATAAATTGCTGTAACCACTACTAGGATGCAGCCACTGATCTGGTAAAGGGGGCTGGGGCTGTCCATAAAAAACATCAGCAAATTTGCGGCATTTTTTTTTGTCCAGCACTCCCCTCCCCCACAACTAGCAAGATTTCAGGCCCCCCCCCCCCCCTGCTTAATTTATGTTGCACACAAAATACCCACCCCTTCCAAATTTATTTGCAGTAAAAGTACAAAAAAGCATGTTTTGTTTTAAATAGATTAAAAAAATATCTTGTATTTAAAAATTTTGTCTGTGTTTTAAAAAAAGGATTGAATTGACATTAACTTTTGTCAATCACCCTCCAAACATTTTACAGCCCCCCACCCCCCCTCCCAATAATTAAATGTTTGACGTAATTTACAGACATCCCCTAAGCAGGTACATCCTCAATTTGTATAATGCTTTGTAAATATATTATATCAAAACTGGAACACTCTTACAGAGATGAAAGAGTTCAGACCATCATGACGCTTTCGACAGGTATTTAAAAAAAAAAATATTCAAATGTCTGACTTGTACATTATATTGTTGAATAGTTTCTGTTTGTCCATCTGTTACAGGAAGCTGTGCAGCTAGATGGTGATGTTTTATTTGGTCTTGTAAAGAAAACATCTACTTCTGTATATAAACATATGGTGAGTATCATCCATTTTAAAAAAGAAGCTGTCAGAATCATCCATTGTTCTGTGTGATTCATAACCCTGATATAATGTCATCATTTACAAGCTCATAACCCTTCAGTGTCATAGGGGTGTCACTCGGGAATAATCTACACCATCATCATCAAGTGCCGTCTCCGCAACGAAGGTTGGCTGCAACGTATCTCCAACATCTCCTGTCTCTTGTCTTGGTGGTGCACTCTGCTAGACTGTAACCTGTCCATCGTGTAATGTTACTTTCCCACGTGTATCTCTGCCTACCTCTTGCTCGCTTCCCTTTGACTTTACCCTCAAGTAAGGTCTTCAATAGGGTGTCATGTCTTTTAATGTGTCCAAAGTATTTTATTTGCCTGATCTTTATTTCTCTTAGTAGTTCTTTCTTCATATTAAGTGTCTTTAGCACCTCTTTATTTGTTTTCTTCTCTTTCCATGATGTTCTCCCTATTCTTCTATATACCCACATCTCAAAGGCATCAATTTTGTCTTCTAATTGTTTATTTAGTGTCCATGTTTCTGAGCCATACATTAATATGGAATAGATGTAGCATTTTATAATTCTCATTTTTAACTTGTTTGTAATTTGTTTAGATATTAATCTACACCAGGGCTATTCAATTGGCGGCCCGTGGGCCAAATCAGGCCCCAGAAGGCCTAGTAAGTGGCCCGTGGTTCATTGCTAAAACAGTGAAATAAAGTTATAAAAAAACTAAATGTATAAAATTATTCAATGTGTTTTTTTTATAAATCTGGCCCGTGATGATCCCCATTTTCTACATTGTGGCCCCCGAGTAAATATAGTTGAATAGCCCTGATCTACACAAAAATTTCACCATGCCTCTCTGTTATCAGTTCTCTGTTTGAGCATGGAGAATATTAATCCTGTCCAGTCTTTAATATTGTCAACCCATACTTTCCTCTTGCCTACTCTTCTTCTATTCTCAGCTGTTCCCTGCAAGATGATATTTGTGGAAAGAGAATGATGCCTCATCACGTGGCCAAACCACACCAGATAAAATGTGGGTTATGACCCATCATTCCTCTTCTTCTAATGTATACACAGAAATATGGACTATCTCTTTCTAATGCTGGTAAACATATCTCTTTTTTAATTAACTTCTTTCAAGATATCTTCTTCAGCGTTCATTCTCAAACTCCCGCTGGATCTCCCTTGTAGCAGGATCATTGTCCTACTAGATTTCCAGCAGGATGTAATCCAGAGAATGAAAATGCGCTGTGTCACATTTTTATCTGAGCTGTTGGCCCAACACATCCATCTTCGGCGGATGCTTTTTTTTATCTGTCCATGGCGTTCTTAACATTTTTCTATAAAACATCTCCGCTGATTTTTACAAATTCACCATATGTTCTTTCATACATCATAATTGGTTCTATATAACTTCTAAGAAATCTGTTTCTCACCTCAGTTGACGAAGATACATTACATAAGATATTCTTCATCTTGTGAGATACTGGTTTTGTTGTATTTATGCTCATATAATTGTTGTTATTCTATTAAATTAAAAAAATTGTCATTAATAACACTTTATTACCTAATCCTGTTAGTATCACATTCTGGTTCTGCTGTTAGTATCACATTCTGGTTCTGCTGTTAGTATCACATTCTGGTTCTGCTGCTAGTATCACATTCTGGTTCTGCTGTTAGTGTCATATTCTGGTTCTGCTGTTAGTATCACATTCTGGTTCTGCTGTTAGTATCACATTCTGGTTCTGCTGTTAGTGTCATATTCTGGTTCTGCTGTTAGTGTCACATTCTGGTTCTGCTGCTAGTATCACATTCTGGTTCTGCTGTTAGTGTCACATTCTGGTTCTGGCACAGTTAAAGTGAGGGCCAGTTCAAAATTTTTTTCGGTTCAGCACCGTAGACGACACTGCAATCTAACTTTTTATAAAATATGTGCAGATTAGAAATTTCATGTAGTTTGTGACATCACTGCCAGCCAGCTGAGTTCTAGATATAAAATGGCTAACTAGAGGAAATTAGTAGATACTGGCCACCTGAATAACTTAATCCTCCACCCACTAATGGGTAATTAACCCTAGCCCCTTTCCCACCCATACAACCCTCCTAAATAAATATCTCCACAGACTGATGGATAATTATAGCCAAGGGAAATACTCATTGGAAAAAAAAAGTTGTAATTTATTCCATATCGCTGTTTGCAAAAATATGTAATGTTTAATTTTAATTTGGGGTCCACATAACTGTCAAAAATATTTCAATATATTTTACCACAGAAATTATTTCAGCAGTTCTTGTAATCTCTTCACAAATATGTCTTTTAGTGTGTTCAATTTAAAAAAAAATTATAGTAATATTTCTTTTGTATATCTCATTTCTTTTTTTTTTGTTGGTCAGATTTTTACATTGTCCATTACATTTATGCTTTTCTTCTGCATTCGTTCTCAAACTCCCGCATATTTTCGCAGGATGTAGCCCACAGAAAGGGATAAATTGTGAATAAATATGTTGTGCCATGGTTTATAAAGCTGATTGATTTATCTGTGCTTTTTGGTCACACATCCAACTTCAGCATGGCTTCTGGGCACTTTGACCCTATTTGTGATGGGATAGCCAAATTGACCCCCAAACCTATAAATATAGGGGGGGGGGAGTGTTCAATACCCTTCACCACAACAGTAAATTTCTCCTTTCTTTTCCAGAACTTCTCCTTTTTCACAGCTTCTTACTACATTCATGGAAGTTAAACAGTCTTGCTATTCATTACACCTATTTCACACCCTGACAACAAGCAGGTGACATTTATGTGAATGTGATATTATGTTTATTCCTGACAGAAAAAGCAGCATATCGAGCCCATTATGTATATGACTGAGTGGTTTATGTGTGTCTACACTCGGACTTTGCCGTGGACTATAGTTCTTCGGTTATGGGATCAATTTCTGTGTGAAGGTAAGGAAGATGACTGTCATGATACAATTTGGTGTGTTCTTTCTACGCTTTTAAACTTGCACATTGATGACTCCAACAAAGGTGGCAGTTAACCCTAGTCTACCAGGAGTATGGGCAAGTGTTTTATGTAAGGAGACAGCTGTGCTTCTCTGTCGTATGTTGTGCAGTTCTGCAAAAAAAAAAAAATGTCTGGCTGTCATAGAGCTGGTGTCCCAGATGCACAGATCTGTTGTGCCAATCTTGTATTTATGATATAGATTTTGACGCAATCTGCATTGTACTATGGGTAGTCAGAAAATGGAATTTGATTTCAGTTAAATGCAGACTGCTTATATGGGGGTGAAAGGAATCATGATAAGATAGTATATTCTTGTTTAACCACATGGATAAGATAGTATAGTCTTGTTTAACCACATGGATAAGATAGTATATTCTTGTTTGGGGGTGAAAGGAATCATGATAAATAACACAGTCTTGTTTAACCACATGGATAAGATAGTATAGTCTTGTTTAACCACATGGATAAGATAGTATAGTCTTGTTTAACCACATGGATAAGATAGTATAGTCTTGTTTAACCACATGGGTAAGATAGTATAGTCTTGTTTGGGGGTGACAGGAATCATGATAAGATAACATAGTCTTGTTTGACCTGTACATATCACAGTGGACCAACAGTATGGATATAAACCAATGTAACCGGTATAGTCAGATGTGTCAGCCATTGGCGAAATAAAACAGACACATTACATTTCCGTTCTCTAGACTACATCTTACTGGAAATCAAGTAAGCCCATCCTGCAACAAGACAGATCCAGTAAGAATTTGAAAATGAATGCCTTACCAAAACCTTTCTCTCCAAATTGATCTTTCTAACCTGTCATGTGTGAATCAAATGTCATAATTGTGCCAAAGCAGTCTACACCTCTCCTTCAAGAATGTGCAAACTATGACACATTAAGATGCACATACTGGCCTTCTGATACACCAATGAATGTTAAACTTTATGGTACAAAACAAGAAATGGAAAACACTGTCCAATTTATACAAGAAACAACACTGCAGATATAGACATTATTAGCGAACGAAAGAAGAAGAAGAAGAAGTCTACACCTGTCATCAGAGAGAGAACATTTCTTACGAGATGAACCAACAAGCACTAAAACTAATGTAAATTCCTGAACTTGGTGGCTAAATAGTTTTCAACTCAGAAACTCTAGACAATACACAGCAACAACTCATTGTGTCTTTTTATATTCCCAAAATATGTTTTACTTACATTATAAACTTTTAGTACTATGATCGCAGTCCAACCCCCATTTTCGTTCTTGTTTCCTATTAGTGCCTACCTATGTATTTTGTGGTTAAATGATCTAAATCAATAAATAATTAATAATTGATTGAAATATTCATTTTTTAGGGATTAGGGTTAGTTATGTTTTACATAATTACTTCTAATCCTAAGTATAAATTTTATTTAAATTAATAAATGATAAACAAACTGATAAACATAGGCAAGGGAAATAATCACACAGGTAGGCACTAATTAGCGGAAAGGGGGCTGGACTGCGATTATAGTACCAAACTTTCACTACTGACAGTGCATTGCCAGGTCCCAAAAGAGGAGCAAAGAATAACAATACTATTACCTTCCAGTCATGTCACAAGAATCAATTAAGGAGATTTTTGGGGCTGTAGTTGCTGTCCTATCCCATATAGGGTGAAAATGATCTGTAAGTCACGATGAAGTTGGGCTTATCAGAATGAAAAGGGGCAGCTGCCGCAGGAAAGCTTTAAACAATGACAACACATTCTGTTCTCAAAGATTGATAGAAAAAAACACCAATCTGGAGCTGGAAGTAAAACTCCAGTACCTGTCATTGAGACAGACTCATCTTCCCTTTGGATTCCATCGTTATTGCTGCAGCCCCATCACCACCACCATACCCGCCATCATCATTATCTATAAAATAAATAAATTTGACAATTTATGTGAGTTGTATTGTTTAGATAGTGCTGTTCCATATTGCACGGTGTAATATTGTTTTACATGAAATTATTTCTAATTGTCCGTTCTCTTTCCATCCTACTTGAAGGTGCAAAAGTTCTTTTCCGTACTGGGCTAGTCTTGCTAAAAGTTGCACTTGAAGGTCAAGAGAAACTTTCAGAATGTCCAACTTTTTATGAAACACTTGAGAGACTTCGGTTAAGAAAGCTTCCCCCAGAACTTCAAGATGAAGAATTTTTATTCAGAGAAGTAAGTGAATGTAAAATACCATTTTTGACACTGCTGAAACTTGTAGTTACCAACTGGACATCTTAGCAGACATTGTAGGTGTGACTGAATCTGACATATTTATTGCCCACCTCAGGCAGTTCCTTCCAGTTATAAATGTGAAACTTTTGGTTGCTTTAGTAAGTGTGACTCAACCTGAATTTCTGATGTCCCTTGAAATGAACTCCTGACTTGTGAAGGATGATATTATTATCTGATGTTTCAAACTGGTAATATTTCCTGTCTCACACTTTTCTTGTTTCCTGACACTAGAGCTTTTTCGCATTAAAACTATAGAGCACCAAAGTTCCACCATATTGAATATAGGTGTTCCAGGCAATGTTCCCTCAGAAATTTTCACTTTTAGGTTAACACTTGATGGCCTATTTTTGTTTCGGTTTGCAGTCCTAAATCTTATGGGCAGAGTGATCAATTGAATATGTGACAATTTCTGACAAGGTGTGTGAATGTTCAGCTTAGAGGAAGAATCGGTGTTATAATTATATAGTTAGGAACGTTGAATATGTTTTGTGTATTGTAATTTGTATGTTTTCTTGTGTGCACATCATTATCCACTATGCCCGTGTGTTGCCAGGGCCCGAAAGGGGAGCAAAGAATAGCAACACTGTTCCTTCCACGCATGTCGTAAAAGGCGTCTAAGGAGGTTATGGGATGGAGTTGGCTGTCCCATCCCATATAGGGTCAGTACCCAAAGCCATGCTAAAGTCGGATGTGTCTGGCTGAAAGGCGCAGATATCGCAGCAATACTGTAAACCATGATACAACGCATTCTGTTCTCCGGACTACATCCTGCTAATCTGCAGGAGTTTGAGAACGAATGCAGAAGAAGAATTACCCACTAGTTTTATTTATAATCTGTCATGTCTGAGTGAAGCTATTATATAAACCTGTGTTTTGCGCAAGTACAATTATTGCAATAGATGGACAGAGTGAGATAATTTCTTGTCTAACATGATATAGTCCAATACATTGAAATAGAAATTCTGCATTGTTTATATTTTTTTTTATCTAACATGAAATCAAGGTAGATATTTGTAACCTTTCCATTCCAAAGAAGCTTATTTCCTGCTAGTAAATGATGGGTATTTCAGGTAATAAGTAGATAAGGTTTAGGGTAATGGAGGCTATCACAGTGTACCATTTGCACAATCTCTGCTAGTCACAGGTTATGCAGAATGTTTTCATGGATTCTGTGCTAGATTCTCTATGCCTGTGTCACATCATGTGCTTAGGTGCATTTGTGAAATTCTTACATAGCACATACATTATGTGCTTAGGTGCATTCATAGACCATACATCATGTGCTTAGGTGCATTCATAGACCATACATCATGTGCTTAGGTGCATTTGTGAGATTCTTACATAGCACATACATTATGTGCTTAGGTGCATTCATAGACCATACATCATATGCTTAGGTGCATTCATAGACCATACATCATGTGCTTAGGTGCATTCATTGACCATACATCATGTGCTTAGGTGCATTCATTGACCATACATCATGTGCTTAGGTGCATTCATTGACCATACATTATGTGCTTAGGTGCATTCATTGACCATACATCATGTGCTTAGGTGCATTCATAGACCATACATCATGTGCTTAGGTGCATTCATAGACCATACATCATGTGCTTAGGTGCATTCATAGACCATACATCATGTGCTTAGGTGCATTCATTGACCATACATCATGTGCTTAGGTGCATTCATTGACCATACATCATGTGCTTAGGTGCATTTGTGAGATTTTTAGATAGAGTTACCACAGACCATACATCATACTTCAACCACTCGACAAGAGGAGAAAACAGTGAAACACCACCGTATAGAATGCCCTGCACTACTAGACCTGCCGAAACAACTATTATAACTAAACCCCTCCATCACTAACACCCTTTATACAAACACGATACTGCTGAAGACATACTCATACTCAGTTTGCATTGACCTCAAACATATTTTGATTCTATTTCAGTCATTTCGTATTGGAATCAGTGAGCGTGAAATGGAGAGAGAACACAGAAAACAGATTGAGAGACGCAAGTTGGCCCGTGAAGCCAAAGAAAAAGAAAATGTGTCTGCTGGCCAGATTGGATCAGTGAGACATCAGGAAAGACCAAAAAGAAGATCTTAGCTGCTCGTTAAAAATGTGTTTATTATTGACAGATCAGCTCAGGCATAGATTAGCTCAGTTTTAAAGGGGCCAGGCCTGGAAGTGAATATTTGTGCTAGTATTCTTTCTGAAGTGATGTTTTTTTGTGAAGAAATATACCTGTGGAGATTTGAAATGTTCGCAGAATTTTTTCAAAATGTATTCTATATTTACACCTCTATATCAATATTGAGAAAAAAATATGTTCTTTGTTCTTATAACTGATAAGCTAACCAGTGGGTGTGAAGCTCTTCTTCCTGTGTATGTGTGCAAGTGCCTTCTGGGATTGATAATGTAGCTGTTTGATTCTGCAATAGCTTTCAGCAGTGTTAATGTGACTTTGAACTTTCATCAACTTTCACCTTTGTGCCATTCCATATAAATATCACTTCCAGTATTTGTATGTGTGTGTATGTGTATATGTTAAATTGTGTGGTTGAGAATTAAGGAGAGTGTGCTGGTATATGATTATAATCTGTGTGTGTATACATGTCAAATTGTATAGTGCTGTAGAACATTAGGGTGTGGTTGTTCGGTTCAGATTGTGTGTGCATCATTTCAGATTGTGTGTGCATCATTTCAGATTGTGTGTGCATCATTTCAGATTGTGTGTGCATCATTTCAGATTGTGTGATTATGAACAACCTGGTATGATGATGATGGAAAACTTGCACAAGAAACTTTATACATATATATCAAGTGACATTAAACATAAATGAATTATTTCCTAGTCTCTGTCACGTGACAATGATTGTAGTCTTTGTGGTGTGACCATAATGGTAGCTTCTGTGGTGTGATGATAATTATGGTAGTCTCTTGGCGTGTGACGATAATTGCAGTCTCTTTGGTGTGACGATAATGGGTAGTCTCTGTCGTGTGATGATAATTGTAGTCTATTTGGTGTGATGATAATGGGTAGTCTCTGTTGTGTGATGATAATAATAATACTCTCTGTCATGTGACGATAATTGTAGTCTCTGTGGTGTGACAATAATAATGGTAGTCCGGTGTGACAATAATAATTGTTGTCTTTGTGGTGTGATGATAATTGCAGGTTCTGTGGTGTGACAATAATAATTGTAGTCTTGTCATGTGATGGTAGTGATGGTAGTCTTTGTCAATTGAAATGAATAATGATTGCTTCAGTCATATAGCTTTATTATGTCTGTCAAGATTTGTTACGCCCACAGTCTGTCATAAGACATGATTTTTAATACCTGAGTAGACTAGAGTACAATCTTCCGACTTCACACACAACTTGTACAGCTTAACAATCTTCCGACTTCACACACAACTTGTACAGCGTAACAATCTTCCGACTTCACACACAACTTGTACAGCTTAACAATCTATGTGTATATGCTTCTTCAGCGCTGAATACGGTTCATAGGGCCGAAGCCAGTGTTCTTCAGTCTAAGCAATGTGATAATCATACCCTCTTTGATTGTTGTTCTGCGAATAATTTCTCAACACCAGCTTAACAATCACCTGAACACAATGCACTCCACGGTGCCAGGTGTGCACTCATCTTTACGAAACTGTCAACCACCACCTTTTTTGAATGTCCAATGCTAGATGATTGAGAGCCGTGTAGCGCACTGGCTTCGCATATGAGTGATGCTGGGTTCATTCCCCAATTTAGGCGGAAGTTTTTTTCAGATCGCAACGGCTCCCAGGTCAACCCAGCCATAAATGAGTACCGGATTAATCCGGGAAGTAAAGACTGCGAGGGAGAGGAGATGGCTACCGCCCTCATTTGCAGAGCCTCTGAAATGTGAGATCGCTAACATCTCACACCCCTACGGCATTAATAAATGCTATGGGTTACTTTACTTGCTTACTTACTAGATGATATCAGAAAAGACTTTCTCCCTACGAAGCCAGATAAATGGAACACCTTATATGGAACAAAACATCAGCTCACAAACATATGCATATATCCCACAATGGCATTAGATCAAAGGACGTGAACCCATGGACTGATGGATCAGCAACTAACCAACCAACAAACCTTGATTTTTAACGAGAACCTTTGGCATAATTGCACATACACTGTAATATGGTTACACTCACAGTAAAGACAAATCAGTTGAACCTGTGAGTATTGTAATTTTATGATAACCTTGGACTTGATTCTTTAATGTGATTATATTATCTTTCTATTTCGAGTGATATTATTTGTTAATATATATATATATATAAATATAAATATTTTGTGTGTGACAAATCGGAAGCCAGATTTGATAACTGTGATTTAATTCTCCTTTTTCTATCCAACCACATCCTTCTCTTGATGTATTGCGAGCTGGTCACACATATCGCTCATTTTGACAGATCCTACTTTTTCATTGGCTGGTGAAGAAAAATATATAAGATGGTAGAAGGGCATGGATCTTGCCAAGATGAGTTATGCTGTGTGTGATTCACTCGCAGGACCTCTACTTGGAGTTGAATGTGCTCCCAGTAAAGGGCTGTTCATTAAATACGTCAACAATTGGGGATGGGGCGGGCATGAAAAATTAACCGTTTGTTTGGGTGGGGGGGGGGGGGGGTTGACATACAATTTTGGCAGACATAATTAAAGGAGGAGGGCATCCCCTGAATTTTTGGCAGTCTTTTGATGCGGAGGTGGTCAAAGATTGGTTTAAAAAAACACCTGGTGAGATTTTATGGACAGCCCTTAAATTGAAACTGGTATTAAATGTTCACAATATTTTGGTTATCTTCCTTGTTTGTATTTTGTTGATGAAGTCAGATTGAATAAATGATCCAATGTACAGTCACCTGCAGCCTTATCATCTGTTGTAATTATTAATCATCCTTAGTTTTGTATTTGTTCAAATAGATGATTCTTTAGTCACCTGCAGCCTTATCATCAGTTGTAATCATTAATCATCCTTAGTTTTGTATTTGTTCAAATAGATGATTCTTTAGTCACCTGCAGCCTTATCATCTGTTGTAATTATTAATCATCCTTAGTTTTGTATTTGTTCAAATAGATGATTCTTTAGTCACCTGCAGCCTTATCATCAGTTGTAATCATTAATCATCCTTAGTTTTGTATTTGTTCAAATAGATGATTCTTTAGTCACCTGCAGCCTTATCATCAGTTGTAATCATTAATCATCCTTAGTTTTGTATTTGTTCAAATAGATGATTCTTTAGTCACCTGCAGCCTTATCATCAGTTGTAATCATTAATCATCCTTAGTTTTGTATTTGTTCAAATAGATGATTCTTTAGTCACCTGCAGCCTTATCATCAGTTGTAATCATTAATCATCCTTAGTTTTGTATTTGTTCAAATAGATGATTCTTTAGTCACCTGCAGCCTTATCATCAGTTGTAATCATTAATCATCCTTAGTTTTGTATTTGTTCAAATAGATGATTCTTTAGTCACCTGCAGCCTTATCATCAGTTGTAATCATTAATCATCCTTAGTTTTGTATTTGTTCAAATAGATGATTCTTTAGTCACCTGCAGCCTTATCATCAGTTGTAATCATTAATCATCCTTAGTTTTGTATTTGTTCAAATAGATGATTCTTTAGTCACCTGCAGCCTTATCATCAGTTGTAATCATTAATCATCCTTAGTTTTGTATTTGTTCAAATAGATGATTCTTTAGTCACCTGCAGCCTTATCATCAGTTGTAATCATTAATCATCCTTAGTTTTGTATTTGTTCAAATAGATGATTCTTTAGTCACCTGCAGCCTTATCATCAGTTGTAATCATTAATCATCCTTAGTTTTGTATTTGTTCAAATAGATGATTCTTTAGTCACCTGCAGCCTTATCATCAGTTGTAATCATTAATCATCCTTAGTTTTGTATTTGTTCAAATAGATGATTCTTTAGTCACCTGCAGCCTTATCATCAGTTGTAATCATTAATCATCCTTAGTTTTGTATTTGTTCAAATAGATGATTCTTTAGTCACCTGCAGCCTTATCATCAGTTGTAATCATTAATCATCCTTAGTTTTGTATTTGTTCAAATAGATGATTCTTTAGTCACCTGCAGCCTTATCATCAGTTGTAATCATTAATCATCCTTAGTTTTGTATTTGTTCAAATAGATGATTCTTTAGTCACCTGCAGCCTTATCATCAGTTGTAATCATTAATCATCCTTAGTTTTGTATTTGTTCAAATAGATGATTCTTTAGTCACCTGCAGCCTTATCATCAGTTGTAATCATTAATCATCCTTAGTTTTGTATTTGTTCAAATAGATGATTCTTTAGTCACCTGCAGCCTTATCATCAGTTGTAATCATTAATCATCCTTAGTTTTGTATTTGTTCAAATAGATGATTCTTTAGTCACCTGCAGCCTTATCATCAGTTGTAATCATTAATCATCCTTAGTTTTGTATTTGTTCAAATAGATGATTCTTTAGTCACCTGCAGCCTTATCATCAGTTGTAATCATTAATCATCCTTAGTTTTGTATTTGTTCAAATAGATGATTCTTTAGTCACCTGCAGCCTTATCATCAGTTGTAATCATTAATCATCCTTAGTTTTGTATTTGTTCAAATAGATGATTCTTTAGTCACCTGCAGCCTTATCATCAGTTGTAATCATTAATCATCCTTAGTTTTGTATTTGTTCAAATAGATGATTCTTTAGTCACCTGCAGCCTTATCATCAGTTGTAATCATTAATCATCCTTAGTTTTGTATTTGTTCAAATAGATGATTCTTTAGTCACCTGCAGCCTTATCATCAGTTGTAATCATTAATCATCCTTAGTTTTGTATTTGTTCAAATAGATGATTCTTTAGTCACCTGCAGCCTTATCATCAGTTGTAATCATTAATCATCCTTAGTTTTGTATTTGTTCAAATAGATGATTCTTTAGTCACCTGCAGCCTTATCATCAGTTGTAATCATTAATCATCCTTAGTTTTGTATTTGTTCAAATAGATGATTCTTTAGTCACCTGCAGCCTTATCATCAGTTGTAATCATTAATCATCCTTAGTTTTGTATTTGTTCAAATAGATGATTCTTTAGTCACCTGCAGCCTTATCATCAGTTGTAATCATTAATCATCCTTAGTTTTGTATTTGTTCAAATAGATGATTCTTTAGTCACCTGCAGCCTTATCATCAGTTGTAATCATTAATCATCCTTAGTTTTGTATTTGTTCAAATAGATGATTCTTTAGTCACCTGCAGCCTTATCATCAGTTGTAATCATTAATCATCCTTAGTTTTGTATTTGTTCAAATAGATGATTCTTTAGTCACCTGCAGCCTTATCATCAGTTGTAATCATTAATCATCCTTAGTTTTGTATTTGTTCAAATAGATGATTCTTTAGTCACCTGCAGCCTTATCATCAGTTGTAATCATTAATCATCCTTAGTTTTGTATTTGTTCAAATATTTTTGCAGATGAAATAAAAACTGCACTCATAATTCTTAACTCTGTTTCTCCGATTAGCCACTATAGCAGTCAGTAGACCACTTCTGCTGGTAAGCAGCTAAAACCGCCAGTTGTATATTTACTTCTAAATACATTAGTGACATGGCAGAAAACCTCTGTTGGTGATCTAGAAGTAAAGATTTGATTCATCTAGAGTTTTTGAAATGAACATTATAAGACACTATAAGACATTATAAGACACTATAAGACATTATAAGACACTATAAGACATTATAATAAAGATATATCTTTCTTTCTTTCATGTCTCTGCATCTGCTTTTGCTGTGATAGGCATCACAGACTTAGGTGATGATTGGTTTTCTGTTAGGTGTCACAGACTTAGGTGATGATTGGTTTTCTGTTAGGTGTCACAGACTTAGGTGATGATTGGTTTTCTGTTAGGTGTCACAGACATAGGTGATGATTGGTTTTCTGTTAGGTGTCACAGACATAGGTGATGATTGGTTTTCTGTTAGGTGTCACAGACTTAGGTGATGATTGGTTTTCTGTTAGGTGTCACAGACTTAGGTGATGATTGGTTTTCTGTTAGGTGTCACAGACTTAGGTGATGATTGGTTTTCTGTTAGGTGTCACAGACTTAGGTGATGATTGGTTTTCTGTTAGGTGTCACAGACATAGGTGATGATTGGTTTTCTGTTAGGTGTCACAGACTTAGGTGATGATTGGTTTTCTGTTAGGTGTCACAGACTTAGGTGATGATTGGTTTTCTGTTAGGTGTCACAGACATAGGTGATGATTGGTTTTCTGTTAGGTGTCACAGACATAGGTGATGATTGGTTTTCTGTTAGGTGTCACAGACTTAGGTGATGATTGGTTTTCTGTTAGGTGTCACAGACATAGGTGATGATTGGTTTTCTGTTAGGTGTCACAGACATAGGTGATGATTGGTTTTCTGTTAGGTGTCACAGACATAGGTGATGATTGGTTTTCTGTTAGGTGTCACAGACATAGGTGATGATTGGTTTTCTGTTAGGTGTCACAGACATAGGTGATGATTGGTTTTCTGTTAGGTGTCACAGACTTAGGTGATGATTGGTTTTCTGTTAGGTGTCACAGACTTAGGTGATGATTGGTTTTCTGTTGATAGTCTTGCATTATGACAATATGTCTTTGTTTTATTACTTATTATTGTTATATTCTGCACAATTTACAGTGCTCATTTTCATTCTAAAGAATAATGTTGAGAACACCATGGACAAATCACAAGTGTAATGAAGATATCTTGAAAAAAGTTAATTCAAAATATCTTCATTAGACTTTTGGCTCATTCTCATGAGAAGAAACACGAGTATAAACATCATGAGAAGAAACACATTAAGACACCATGAAAAGACATGAGAATACACATCATGAGAAAATAAACATGAGAATGCACATCATGAGAAGAAACATGAGAATGCACATCATGAGAAAATAAACATGAGAATGCACATCATGAGAAGAAACATGAGAATGCACATCATGAGAAGAAACATGAGAATACACATCATAAAAAGACATGAGAATACACATCATGAGAAGAAACATGAGAATACACATCATGAGAAGAAACATGAGAATACACATCATAAAAAGACATGAGAATACACATCATGAGAAGAAACATGAGAATACACATCATGAGAAGAAACATGAGAATACACATCATAAAAAGACATGAGAATACACATCATGAGAAGAAACATGAGAATACACATCATGAGAAGAAACATGAGAATACACATCATGAGAAGAAACACGAGAATACACATCATGAGAAGAAACATGAGAATACACATCATGAGAAGAAACATGAGAATACACATCATGAGAAGAAACATGAGAATACACATCATGAGAAGAAACATGAGAATACACATCATAAAAAGACATGAGAATACACATCATGAGAAGAAACATGAGAAGACACACCATGAAAAGACATGAGAATACACATCATGATACTGGGGGGGGGGTGTGTGCTGCCAATCCCTACCAGGAGTATCCACAGGTGGCGGATAGTAGAAAAACCTCTAGATATAATAGAGTCCAGCTGCGATATAAGCTTTTTTAACCAACCGGTGCTGCTGCCTATGAGTACGGGGTGACGCTGATATCTCCTCTGCCAAGTCACTGGCAGCATCAAGCGAGTATGAGCCACTATAAGCTCAGGTCACTAACACCACACCACTAACGTACCAAGTGGGGTCAGGGTAGACTAGGGTTAGGGGGGAACACTTGGGCAGGAAAGGCTCATAAGTCCAGTAAGACAGCTTTCCTAAGAGAGCACATTCTAAAAACAAACAACCACTGCCTTGCAGGTACCATCGGGAGATAGAAAAGCTATGGGAGACATCCCAACAGAAATACACAACCCAGCCTGCCGAAGACGGAGTGTGTTAATCAGTGATGGTACAGATACTTGAATAAATTAGGGCACACACGCTATTACAAAGAAATTCACTCATGCAAAAATCAATCCTGTCATCATGACATCGCTCCTATCATCTAAAACAATCATGACATCGCTCCTATCATCTAAAACAATCATGACATCGCTCCTATCATCTAAAACAATCATGACATCGCTCCTATCATCTAAAACAATCATGACATCGCTCCTATCATCTAAAACAATCATGACATGACATCGCTCCTATCATCTAAAACAATCATGACATGACATCGCTCCTATCATCTAAAACAATCATGACATCGCTCCTATCATCTAAAACAATCATGACATCGCTCCTATCATCTAACACAATCATGACATCACTCCTATCATCTAAAACAATCATGACATCGCTTCTATCATCTAACACAATCATGACATCGCTCCTATCATCTAAAACAATCATGACATCGCTCCTATCATCTAAAACAATCGTGACATCACTCCTATCATCTAAAACAATCATGACATCGCTTCTATCATCTAAAACAATCATGACATTGCTCCTATCATCTAAAACAATCATGACATCATGACATTGCTCCTATCATCTAAAACAATCATGACATCGCTCCTATCATCTAAAACAATCATGACATTGCTCCTATCATCTAAAACAATCATGACATCATGATATTGCTCCTATCATCTAAAACAATCATGACATCATGACATCGCTCCTATCATCTAAAACAATCATGGCATCATGACATCGCTCCTATCATCTAAAACAATCATGACATCGCTCCTACCATCTAAAACAATCATGACATCATGACATCGCTCCTATCATCTAAAACAATCATGACATCGCTCCTATCATCTAAAACAATCATGACATCGCTCCTGTCATCTAAAACAATCATGACATCGCTCCTATCATCTAAAACAATCATGACATCGCTCCTATCATCTAAAACAATCATGACATCGCTCCTATCATCTAAAACAATCATGACATCGCTCCTATCATCTAAAACAATCATGACATCGCTCCTATCATCTAAAACAATCATGACATCATGACATTGCTCCTATCATCTAAAACAATCATGACATCGCTCCTATCATCTAAAACAATCATGACATCGCTCCTATCATCTAAAACAATCATGACAGTGCTCCTATCATCTAAAACAATCATGACATTGCTCCTATCATCTAAAACAATTATGACATTGCTCCTATCATCTAAAACAATCATGACATCATGACATCGCTCCTATCATCTAAAACAATCATGACATCGCTCCTATCATCTAAAACAATCATGACATCGCTCCTATCATCTAAAACTGATGAGGAGCAGAGCCGGGCCCCTTGCCTCGAAAGGGCCCACCCAAGCGACAGGTGCCTCTGCTAACCAAGAGGTCAGAGAAAAACAAAGTAGTGCTACTGACCAAACCAAATGCCTCAGAGTTGCTCAGTAGAATGCGGAAGGAGTGCGAAACAAAAAATGTCTGAACTAATAAAAGGACTATAAGGAAAAAAGCAGATTGATATAATGTGTATACAAGAGACTCACCTAAAGGACACGCAGAAATTCTTCATTTTGTGTTACTAGTCCTTCCTCAAGACCGATCCAAAAGAGGAATACTGACAATTATCAGATATCAACATTTGCGGTAGAAGTAAACAGATTCGAAGGAGAACTTCAACATACGCAGTGAAATTGCTGTTGCCTGGTGGAGAAACATCATTTACAAGCTGCTACAGCCCTCCTGTCACAAAAATAGAACTAAGTCAACGTTAAGATAGAGGAATCGAGACACCTAATAGTGGGCGAATTTAATGGCGACTCACCAAACTGGTGCGCTACGAGGATATGGTGGATACACTCACTGGGGCGCTACGAGGATATGGTGGATACACTCACTGGGGCGCTACGAGGATATGGTGGATACACTCACTGGGGCGCTACGAGGATATGGTGGATACACTCACTGGGGCGCTACGAGGATATGGTGGATACACTCACTGGGGCGCTACGAGGATATGGTGGATACACTCACTGGGGCGCTACGAGGATATGGTGGATACACTCACTGGGGCGCTACGAGGATATGGTGGATACACTCACTGGGGCGCTACGAGGATATTGTAGATACACTCACTGGGGCGCTACGAGGATATGGTGGATACACTCACTGGGTCGCTACGAGGATATGGTGGATACACTCACTGGGGCGCTACGAGGATATTGTGGATACACTCACTGGGCCGCTACGAGGATATTGTGGATACACTCACTGGGGCGCTACGAGGATATGGTGGATACACTCACTGGGGCGCTACGAGGATATGGATCAAATGAAGAGATAGAAGACTGGAGGGTGGAAAATAAACTAATTCTCATAAACCAGCCAGATGATTTATCAACGTTCTACTCCAGAGCCTGGAAAAAAACAAGCTCACCAGATCTTGTCATGACAACTGATGGCATAGATAGACACATTACAAGAACAGTAGAAAGTCAACAGTAGAAAGTCAACAGTAGAAAGTCAACAGTAGAAAGTCAACAGTAGAAAGTCAACAGTAGAAAGTCAACAGTAGAAAGTCAACAGTAGAAAGTCAACAGTAGAAAGTCAACAGTAGAAAGTCAACAGTAGAAAGTCAACAGTAGAAAGTCAACAGTAGAAAGTCAACAGTAGAAAGTCAACAGTAGAAAGTCAACAGTAGAAAGTCAACAGTAGAAAGTCAACAGTAGAAAGTCAACAGTAGAAAGTCCACAGTAGAAAGTCAACAGTAGAAAGTCAACAGTAGAAAGTCCACAGTAGAAAGTCAACAGTAGAAAGTCAACAGTAGAAAGTCAACAGTAGAAAGTCAACAGTAGAAAGTCAACAGTAGAAAGTCAACAGTAGAAAGTCAACAGTAGAAAGTCAACAGTAGAAAGTCAACAGTAGAAAGTCAACAGTAGAAAGTCAACAGTAGAAAGTCAACAGTAGAAAGTCAACAGTAGAAAGTCAACAGTAGAAAGTCAACAGTAGAAAGTCAACAGTAGAAAGTCAACAGTAGAAAGTCAACAGTAGAAAGTCAACAGTAGAAAGTCAACAGTAGAAAGTCAACAGTAGAAAGTCAACAGTAGAAAGTCAACAGTAGAAAGTCAACAGTAGAAAGTCAACAGTAGAAAGTCAACAGTAGAAAGTCAACAGTAGAAAGTCAACAGTAGAAAGTCAACAGTAGAAAGTCAACAGTAGAAAGTCAATAGTAGAAAGTCAACAGTAGAAAGTCAACTTAAAAGAAATCATGTACCAGTCATCCTGCAAATCTTCAAGACAGGAAGTACAGGACAACATAGCATGCTCCCAAGCTGGAACTTCAAAAGAGCAAACTGGACCCCCTTCAGCTTTCATAAAACAAACAGACCAACACGCCAGAATATTACCCACACAAACAACATAAACCACATCTCACAAATAGAGTGTTACTCCAATTCACACAGAAGCAACCCCCCCCCCCCAAAAAAAAAATTAATAAAAAAAAAAGTTAAAACCAAGAATGGGGCCTAGATGTGTCACGTGTTAGAAATCTTCTTCTTCAGCGTTCATTCTCAAACTCCCGTTGGATGTCTCTTGTAGCAGGACCATGGTCCTTTTAGATTTTCAGCAGGATGTAGCCCAGAGTATGGAAATGTGTTGTGCCGCCGTTTTATTTGCGCCATTGGCCCTAAGCGTCCGTCTTCGGCGGATGTTAGAAATCTAATCAAATACATTAAACACAAAGTGGGGCCTGTTGAATTACATGTTTAAAAAAACCAAATTAAAAACATTAAAAACAAGAGTGGTGCCTAGTTGTATTACGTTTTAGAAAAAAAAAAAAAGTAAATTAAAAACATGATTGATGCCTAGTTGAGGCACGCGCTAGTGAACTTAAAAAACAAATAATTAAAAATAAAGTTACTGATTGATTGAACCACATCCCAGTCAAACAAAGAAGTTGCAAGCAAGATTGCGTCCTGGTTTGAGCCATCCCACAAAGACATTGGTAAGATTTCTGCGGTTGTATATCTTTGTGTTTTAATTTTGTTTCAAGACGTCGTTCGCACTGTGTAATCAGAACGTAATCTCGTCCAATCATATCACGTACTCTTACGCAATATTTATTTGATATAGACCAGTGAGCAGGCGTGACAAACACTTCATCAACAATAATGTTTGCTCATTCAGAGATACTGTCCCTACCGTGAGTTTATATACACAATCACATTTAATATATAAAATTAAGCAAATAGAATTGTCAAGTACTTAGGGAGTGTGCATTATTACAGTTTAATATAATTTAGTCAGTTTTTGTTGTTCAAATTTTCAAGATTAATAATCCGATTACAAACTAGATTTCAATAATTGACATGTGTCAGAGAAATGCAGAATCCGATTGGATACTTCTGCATGTTTTGAAGCCATCCTATTATACGAATGTGTTTGTCATCTGCCTGTTCTGTTGTTTGTGTATCGCTTTCTTCACTGCCATGTTCAAGGGCTTCTAGACACACACAAATATAAAAAAAGGAAGATAATAATTCTTATTAAGTATTTCAGCATTTTTGTTATTATTGCCGCCCCTGATTTATTAAGCAAAGTAGTTTTTTTTTTAAAGCTGATTTTGCAGTAGTCAAGTCCGAAAGACATGGTAACAGGATTCTATCTCGGCGATGCATGGATTGTGTCTTTGATGGTGAAGGTATCGGATTCGAATTTCGCCGTAGAGAATTGCGCACCCGCAACATTCAGAGAATAATAGCAAACTACTGAACATAAACACTGCCAAGAAACTTACTATAGTTAAAAAATCCAGGTTTAATGGCTACATCATCAATACAAAAAATTGCATCGCTTTAAGAAGTATCTGTTAGTGAACCAAGAGAAAAAATTACTCTAACTATTGTCATTTCTTCGTGTGCCGATAATCATTGTGGGGAGGGGGGGGGGAAGAATATTGGAGTTGACTGTCTGGATATTTGGATCGCATTAGCTATGGTCAGGCCCTCGTCTCTTTAAGATTTCTTTGATTGTCTCCTTCCATGTAGATCGTGGTCTTCCTTGTACATTGTAGCCCAATCTTCCGCTGTTGTATGCACGAAAGGCTGGTTGCCTTGATTCCATTCTCCTGACGTGGCTAAACCACCTTGTTTGCTGTCTTTGATGTAGTCTTTACTTTTGTTTTTTACTTGAGATAGTCTTTATTTCTTTCCTGATATCTTCATTTTTCCGTCGATCTCTTCAGGTGATATTTATAGCATTCCTCAAACGTTTCAAGTCACATACTGCGATCTATTTCGCTAGTGTCTTTGACAAGGGCTATATTTGACATTGGCAACACAGATTTGGTATACATATATTGTTCATCAATTGTCCTTTTGTTGCCATGCAGATTTAAAAAAAAAGAATTTGGAGTTAATATTAAAGTATCAGGATCTGTTTTAAGTCAGATAAAAAGCCAGAGGCAGACCATGTAAAAGAAGGATAACAGAAAATCAAAGAAGCCACAGGAACAAACTTACAAACAGCACACAGAAAGGCTATCTCCAGAGCTCTTCTACCCTGATGCCGCAAGGTAAACAAGAGCTACAGCGTATAGATAAATAGAAAGAGGGATTTTTTTTTCATTTGTATAAGTTATCAGCAATATAACTTTTGTAGCATTGAGTGCAATGGGGAGGTTAGCGTAATTTGTAGTTTTATTTCATAACAGCAAGACTCGAGTGCTCTGTAATGTTATGTTATGTTCCTCCAGGCCATAGGCGGCGCATAGGGCAGAAACCATAGCTTTCCATTTCTGTCTTTGTGTTGCCAGGTCATTCAATTCTAAGTTTGACAACAGTCGACTTAATAGTAACTATGGTTCTGGTTCATAAACAGTGGTAGGTTTTACGTTGGCAGTAGTTTACACAACCGAACAACCGAGTGCACTGTGGTGTGCAGTTATTTGAGAATATCCCAGCACTCTGTGGTGTGCAGCTCTGTGGTGTGACCCTGAGTATAAAAACATAACTGTTTACTGTAGATACTTCGACAAGGTAATGTTCGTATATTAAGTTAACAATTAAGGATGGGGATTTGAAACATTTTGACAGTTGTGGAGGGGGGGGGGGGGGGAGAAATGATTTGACAAACATTGACGTCAACAAAATATTTTTCATATACATCATCGAAATTTAGACCGCATCCAAGCTGGAAACTACAATACAACGCATTTTGTTCTCTCGATTACATCATGCGAATCTACAGGAATTCGAGATGGACGGAAGAGAAGATAAGATCTACTGGCTAATGGGAAACCAATCCTTCTTAATGACACATTTGACTATTACCCGTTATTTTAATTGATCACTGATTACACTTTGTGTGACAGCCAATGAAAATCAAGGGAACAGACAAATGATTCAATTTAGAATACGGCACGTATAAATCAATCAAGTGCCATGCCGAGTGGCGTAGGCGATTATGCTTTTCCACAACTCTCTGTCACTTGTGTTTTTACTAAGTTCAGTTGGTGACATTCTTTTGTGCCACTGTGATAACCCATCCAGAAATTTGTCTTTTTGTCTTCCTTTGTCTCTTCTCCCCTTGATCTTTCCGGTTAATAAATGTTCAAGTTTTGCTTTCCTCGTCACATGCCCTAAAAATGTTGATTGTCTGCTTCTAATTTCTGCTACAATTTGTCGTTTTACTTCATCACCTGTCAGAACTTCTACATTAGTTTTCTTGCCTGGTCCATAAAATGTTCATCATTCTCCTTAAGAAAAAAACAACATATCTCAGTTACCTCCAGCTTATATTGGGCACGTTTGATTAATGTCCATGCTTCGCTTCCATAAAGAACGAGTGGCTCAATATAACATCATATGATTCGAACTCGTGTTCGCATTTCTTCTCCTTCAGCGTTCATTCTCAAACTCCCACTGGATATCTCTTGTATCAGGACCATGGTCCTATTAGATTTCCAGAAGGATGTAGTCCAGATAATGGAAATGCGTTGTGTCACCGTTTTATTTGCGCCAATGGCCCGACACATCCGTCTTCGGCGTGATGTTCGCATTGATATTATTCCATTGCATAGAATGTCTCATTTAAAAATTTTTTTATTTGGCCTGTGCTATTCTGTTCTTGATCGCATTGGAGCACCGGACATCTGATGTTAAAATGGTGCCAAGATACTTGACTTTGATTTAATTTTGCATCATTGATAGTAATATTGCATTTTGGTGGTGTGTATTTCTTTGAAACAACTACGTCTTCTGTTTTCTTCTTGTTTAGACTGAGGCCTTTGTTTTCACTTTCTTGTACTACCATGTTTTATAGGGCTCGAAGTTCTTGTCCGCTCCCTCCAATCAGAACCGTATCGTCAGCATATATTAGATTATTCAGATTTGTAGCCTCAATTGTTATTTCTAGCATGATTTCTATGTTTCGCATAATACTCTCTGTACACAGCGAGAAAAGATCTGATGACATTACAAATCCTTGTCTGACGCCCGCCTTTATCTTTTGGAATTCTCCTACCTTACTGTCAACCCTCATCGCAGCTGTTTGTTTCCAATACATATTTCTTACTATCTATAGATCTTTTCCATCAACATTGAGTTGAGCTAAAATTTTTTATCATTTCTGAATTCTTTACATTGTCAAATGCTTTACTATAATCTATGAACCACAAGTACATGTAATTTTGTGTTTCTATTGCCTTATCCATTGCGCATGAGAAGAAAATTGAACGCATTTGAAAATAGATGTCTTAGAAGACTTAAATATTGGTTGGGAAGAATTCAAGTCAAACAAGAGAAGACATCATCATCAGATGCGATGCAGGCTGGCGTAGGCGGTCATGGCTCTCCGCAGCTCTCACAGTATTATGTATCTTCTTCTTCTTCTGCGTTCGTTCTCAAACTCCTACAGATTAGCAGGATGTAGTCCGGAGAACGGAATGCGCTGTGTCATGGTTTACAGCCTTGCTGCGATATTTGCGCCTTTCGGCCTGACACATCCGACTTCAGCATGGCTTTGGGTCACTGACCCTATATGGGATGGGGCAACTAACTCCATCCCATAACCTCCTTAGTCGCCTTTTACGACATGCGTGGAAGGTAAACAGTGTTGCTATTCTTTGCTCCCCTTTCGGGCCCGACAACACACGGGCGAGTATTATGTATCAAGATCGTTGTTGTTTCCCTGCCGTGCCAGGTTGTCAAACTGTCTAATATTTTCTCACGTTGTAGCCCTCTGTCTCTGTTGCCTTCAATTTTGCCTGCTGTAACTATGTTCTCCAAACCTGCCTGTCTCATGAAGTGACCGAAAAAAGAAGATAAAAAAGATTATAGAAAAGAGGAGGCATAAAACAACAATATTTTTCTACAATAATAATAAGAAAACGATGGACTTATATCGGACATGTTCTTAGAATGAATAAAAACAGACTGCCACTACAGGCATTACAATGGATACCAGATGGAAACAGAAAAATAGGAGGACCAAGAGAAACTCTTTGCAGAATAACCATAAAAGAGGGTATGACTATTGATCTCAACAACATACAATAATTGCACACAGTAGAAGCACATCAATCAAGCTGGAGAGTTCTGGTTTTTTCCCTATGTACCGTGTTCGGCGATAAAGGAGCAAAGATAGATAAAAAGATTGCCATCTTGATAAATGTTCGTATTATATATTGGTCATTTTTTTGTGTGCCTTTTCCTTTCACAAATCCATATTGCTCTTATGAAATTTATGGTTTTAATTTTCCTCTTATTCGTCTCATGATTAAAAAAAGTTGGATCTTGATCATATGGCTCATAAGGCTGATTGTTCAGTGGACTTAAAATATTGAAACATGATACACTAGGGATGATACAGCGGTAGTTTCCCACTTGCCTTCTGCCGGTGTGTTTATAGTTTACTTCAATATATTGATATCGCTAATTCCAAAACATTTCATATAATGTTTTTAGTTATTTTGGGCTTTTCTCAATCTAACAATGATTGTTTATTTCTTCCAAGTTTGCGTTGTGGATGACACCGTATTTTTGGCTGCATGAGTGAGTTGAGTTCCATTTCATGTTTATGAAATTTTGATGATGTCCTTAATTTTTCAAGCGATACAAAATCCTCTATCTGTTTATTGCTGACAGCAACTTCCAGTTTTAAATAGCTATCTAATTTCCCCTGATTTGGAAATGTTCTATACCTCTGTCCATAGCACAATCCCAGGCTGTCTAGCATGTTCTCTCGTGGTCCTCCCCTACATTTCTTGCTCTTCAATGCGTCCGTTGTCACGATGTACTCCATCTTCTTGATTAGAAACTGGCCTCACAGCACGTGGGGCATTCCCATAAGTGCTCCGACCTCTATTCCAGCAGCCATTCGACTCGATGGTGTTTCGAGTCTAATGCTGCCAAAACAGACGTCGACATCATTCCTCTTCTTATGGAGGTGTCTTCTCATGATGTATCTTCTCATGATGTGTCTTCTCATGATGTTTCTTCTCATGGAGGTGTCTACTCATGATGTTTCTTCTCATGGAGGTGTCTACTCATGATGTTTCTTCTCATGGAGGTGTCTACTCATGATGTTTCATCTCATGGAGGTGTCTACTCATGATGTATCTTCTCATGGAGGTGTCTACTCATGATGTATCTTCTCATGGAGGTGTCTACTCATGATGTTTCTTCTCATGGAGGTGTCTACTCATGATGTATCTTCTCATGATGTGTTTCATGATATGTATTCTCATGTACAGATATAGACATGTTTCAAGTGAACGAAAGCAGAAGAAGGAGAAGTATTTTTTCATGATATGTATTCTTTAGATGTACCTTCTCGTGATGTGTTTTTTTCATGATGAAAATGAACCAAAAGTATAATGATGATGATCTTGATTTATCTTCTTTCAAGTTTTTTAAGTACACTTGTTATTTGTTCATGGTGGTCTCAACATTTTTCTACAGACTTAAAATGAGCTCTCTAAATTGTGCGGAATATAACCAAACAAAAAAAAAATCAAAAAAAAATTAGGAATAAGAAAAATAGATTGACATAATGCAAGACCATCAGCAGTATAAGACTTTTTGGTTAAACGGAAAACAGCTTTTTAAAATAACTCATTTGACTTTCGTAGTGATTTTTATTGGCTACTATAATTATACGTTGTGTTGACAGCCAATGAAAATCATGAGAAAATTCAAATGCGTCATTTTATAAGGCTGTTTTTAGTTAGAGCCAGCAGACGGCCACGCACAATGCGTCAGTGAACTATAAAAGATAGGAAAGCAATATCTAAGACCTCACGGAAATTGACAGCTATATCCTAACCAGGGAACAGAATTCAATTTAATTCTTTTCTCTTTACCTAGACCATGCCTGGTTTCATCGATTCTGTTCTCTTACCCCGTGACAGCTGGATCGACCAACAAGGTAACTTATGACCAGTGAAATTGCAGCACTCCTATTCTTCATCTATACTGCGCGTTCACGTATAAAATGAGATCTTCATATAGTACACAAAAATGTGAGCGATTATAATCCTTGTAAACTCTATGGGACACTGTATGAACTACAAAAGACTGAGTTTTATTAAGGAGACAGAATTACAGATATAGGCATGTTTCAAGTGAACGAAAGAAGAAGAATAATAATCCTTGTCTATTTATTGTCTTTTCTCTGCTTTTGCTGTAAGGCGTCGCAGGATTGAATGACGACCGGTTTTCAGGCTATGGCATGTTTGGTCGTTTGATATGCAGTAATATTGTGACATCTCAGAATGTTTGGTCGTTTGATATGGAGTAATATTGTGACACCTCAGAATGTTTGGTCGTTTGATATGCAGTAATATTGTGACATCTCAGAATGTTTGGTAACTCCTTTAATTCACCTTCTTGATCTTCCTCTATATCTTGCTGTTTCTATTTTCATGTAGTATGCCCTTGCTGCTGGGCAGTATGAGTTCATTCTCATTAAGTGGCCGAAGCATTTCAGTCTCATTTTTTCAATATATTTGACTACAGATGTTGTTCCAACAACATTCTTGTAATCTCTTCATTTCTCACATGGTCTCTTCTTGCTATATTTGCTGGTTTTCTTAGACATCCCATTTCACACGAAGTAAGCGTTCTCTCTTGTTCTTTTGTTCGTTTCCATGCCTGACATTGATAACACAATGTTGGGTTGAAGATTTATTGTATAATTTGCCTTTTGTCTTCCATCAGCATAGATTTGTTTCCAAATTAGTGTAGGCTCATAATTTACATATTTGGTTTCTTGAATTCTTGTCTCGAGCTCTCTGTCAGTTCTTCCGTTGTAAGTAAAAATTCTACCAAGGTATTTAAATTAATGCACTTGTTTCAGTAATTGATCATTCACCTTTTGTTGATTGTATTCGGTTCTCTGCCTATATGCATCTGTTATTTATGTATTGATCTTCATGTTGTGATTGAGGCAGCTATCGTTGAGTATGTTTTTGTGATCTTGCAGCTATTCACTTCAACTGTGGAATATGCACTGATCTTCAGCATAGTATATTTCAATTTGGTCATTTAGATGGTAAGCTCCTGGTGATGTTTTTACAATTTTGGTAATATTATCCATATAAATGATGAACAATAATGGTGATAAGACATACTCTTGATTAACTCCCGATGTTACTGAAAGCCACGCTGTAAATCCTGCACGTGTTACTGAAAGCCACGCTGTAAATCCTGCACGTGTTACTGAAAGCCACGCTGTAAATCCTGCACGTGTTACTGAAAGCCACGCTGTAAATCCTGCACGTGTTACTGAAAGCCACGCTGTAAATCCTGCACGTGTTACTGAAAGCCACGCTGTAAATCCTGCACGTGTTACTGAAAGCCACGCTGTAAATCCTGCACGTGTTACTGAAAGCCACGCTGTAAATCCTGCACGTGTTACTGAAAGCCACGCTGTAAATCCTGCACGTGTTACTGAAAGCCACGCTGTAAATCCTGCACGTGTTACTGAAAGCCACGCTGTAAATCCTGCACGTGTTACTGAAAGCCACGCTGTAAATCCTGCACGTGTTACTGAAAGCCACGCTGTAAATCCTGCACGTGTTACTGAAAGCCACGCTGTAAATCCTGCACGTGTTACTGAAAGCCACGCTGTAAATCTTGCACGTGTTACTGAAAGCCACGCTGTAAATCCTGCACGTGTTACTGAAAGCCACGCTGTAAATCCTGCACGTGTTACTGAAAGCCACGCTGTAAATCCTGCACGTGTTACTGAAAGCCACGCTGTAAATCCTGCACGTGTTACTGAAAGCCACGCTGTAAATCCTGCACGTGTTCTAACTTCACATTCACTATCTTTGTGTATGAGTCTTATGCACTCTAATAATGGTCCTTTTCATCGATACTTTTCATCGATACTTTTCTTCGATACTTTTCTTCGATACTTTTCATCGATACTTTTCATCGATACTTTTCTTTAATGATCCACAGCATGTCTCTATATTTTTGGTTGAAAGATCTCTCTTGTATCGATAAAAGCAATATTCATTTGATTTTTATATTCTATTGTCTTTTCCCAAAAGTAATGGCAACCTACGGGAATATTGTGCCTAGAAATTTCCAATGGATTAATCTACC
The DNA here is from genome assembly GCA_034231615.1 of Meghimatium bilineatum. NCBI lineage: Eukaryota > Metazoa > Mollusca > Gastropoda > Stylommatophora > Philomycidae > Meghimatium > Meghimatium bilineatum. Next base: position 15,683,901 of record CM067309.1, read on the forward strand.
TTTTTCTCTAGGAAAGAGTACATGGGAAGAGGAGAAATGGCAAACCAAGAAGACGACGGACTGACGACATTAAAGATAACATGAATACATTGCTAGAAAATGCAAGCCACATCGCACAAGACAGAGAGAGGTTCAGAGAGTTCATTGGGAAGACAACGTTCTGGAAGGAATACGTCACATGACCATTGTCTTTTCAATACACCACCAATCTCTTGCATGGATACAAACAGGGAGAAGAGCCAGGCGTAGACCAAAGGAAACACTCAGAAGAACAATACTACGAGAAATTAAAACAAACAATATTCATACTATTCCAGAACGGCACATAATAGCTTTAAACAGACAGAATTGGAGAGATCTGACCTCTGCCCCATGCGCTAACTTTAGCGATAAAGAAAAATGAATGAATTGGCGTTTCACTAATTTTTCGTAGAGAAAATATTGCATCGATACACCCTCTTCCTATTCTAAACCCGAACTGTTCCGGACTAAGCACTGGATCCAATGTAGGTTTTATCCGTTTTTGAAGAATCTCAGCGAAGATTTTACCAAATCAATTCAGCAAAAACAAAAATTATGAACTTCACCAATTCACCTAATGAAATTACTGTAAATGGACAACAACTTGAAAAAGTACAGACATTCTCCTATCTAGGAAGCAAATTAACACTCGACGGTGATGTCATGCCAGAAATTACAACTCGCATTGCCCTAGCATCAAGTGCATTTAACAGACTGTCTAATATCTGGAAGTCAAAGTCAATCAGCACACGCACGAAAATGCGCTTATTTAATTCCTGCGTTATTCCGGTGCTATCATATGGATGTGAGAGCTGGAAAAGATCTTTATCTTCAGAAAAGAAATTAAGAGTTTCGGGAACAAATGTCTTCGTAGGATAACTAACACCCATTGGAGTGAATTCAAATCGAACGATAAAATCAGAGAAGAGACACATCAAAATTTCATCACAGATGTTATCAGAAAACGCCGTTGGTCCTACATCGGGCATGTCCTACGCGCAGACACCAACAAAATACACCGCCAATCTCTTGAATGGATACCTACAGGCAAAAGAGCAAGGGGTAGACCAAAAGAAACACTCAGAAGAACAATACTTAGAGAAAAACAACCAATATTCATACTATTCAAGAACTGCACAGAATAGCTTTGAACAGACAGAATTGGAGAGATCTGACGTCTGCCCTATGCGCTAACTTCAGCGCAAAAGGAAAATGAATGAAAAAATTAATTAATGAATGTGATGCTGACTACTCGGCGAGTTAAGCCGAGACTCTCAACAGTACAGAAGACATTTCAACATGACCTCAGTCGTTAACTATTTTAATTATTGCTGGGTGTTCTGTTGGTCATTATTTATATACTTGAAGTCACCTTGACTATTTTCGGAGTGCAATATGAAATGTATAAATAATAATCAGCTGAAAACTCAACAGTAATATTTTTTTTTAAAACGTAACGAATGGGGTCCTAATTAATTCAGCGATCATGTCTTCAATACTGTCGTTCGGTCACTGCTGACCGTTTATGGGAATTTCCCCAGTTCTGTGATGCTGTTTACTCGGCGAGCTGACCGTTTATGGTAATTTCCCCAGTTCTGTGATGTTGGTTCCTAGTAAAAAAGAACGTACACTGTTTCATGAAATAGTGTCATGGATCAGATACTGTCTCAGAACTGACAGGTCCGGAGTTCGACTCCTGTTTAAGTGTAGGTGTCCGGGGTTGATACCTACAAAATCAACATTGGTATTCAGTTCCCTATTAATGCTTGCAGATTTCAGAAGGTGACACCTCGTCACTGGTCTATGCATAAAAAAAAGTAAAAAGTAAAGTAACCCATAGCATTTATTAATGCCGTAGAGGTGTGAGATGTTAGCGATCTCACATTTCACAGGCTCTGCAAATGAGGGCGGTAGCCATCTCCTCTCCCTCGCAGTCTTTACTTCCCGGATTAATCCGGTACCCATTTAAGGCTGGGTCGACCTGGGAGCCGTTGCGATCTGAAAACATTTCCGCCTCAACTGGGGAATGAACCCAGGACCACTCATATGTGAAGCCAGTGCGCTAACCACTGAGCTAACGCGGCTCCCAATAGATGGTCTATGCATAATAGATGGTAAATACACTTGCATTTAGTTAAATATTAAATCCAGAATATTCTCTCTCTAACTCTCTTCCATACACGCGAACATACACAAACAAATAATCGTCATGGAGACAGCAGCCACAACACAAAATATATTTGCTAAATAGAAATCAGGGGACTAGCAGAGAAAGAATACAATCATGAGAAAATCTGTCAAAATGTCGGAAATAAATACGTGACATCAAGAGCGGCCTCTACTGGTTGCGTCTGTCTGCCATTACAGAGTCAGTCCTTTGAGGGATAAAAGCCGGTGACAGAAGCCGACTCTGTACAATCACAGGTCATCAGTACGCGACAGCATATGTGCAACAGGATGTTCCGTGTCCCGGGAGATTTCACGAGACCCGGATTTTAATTAGGACTTGACATCCGGTATTTTCTTCATATTACGAGCGTTAAATGACCAAGTTTGTTGCCTCGCATAAAATCTTGTCATAACTGTGAAAGGAGCTAGGGGTGACATGAAAACGGGAGAAGCAAATTACAGGGAAGAAGACATGATACTATCCACACCAAAGATAAAATAAATAAAATAAAATAAAAAATTATCAGCCAAAGTAATTATCTGTTTTTTTGTGTGTGTGTGGACGTTTTCAATTTTTTGGGCTTAGGGGAAAAACCAACATTTGACAGTGCGTATCAGATAATGAATGAGTAATGCTTAACTAAGGATTAGATATAATGTGGAACTTGTTGAAGATGCCACAAAAATTGTAATGGACAATATGTTTGTAAGGGCTTGAAGAGCCATTGTTAATATGTTTAATAAAAGAGTAAATCGATATAAATTAAATACATTTCTTCTTGTAGTCCGTGCCGTGTGGCGTTGGTTATCATGTCTTTCCACAGCCTTCTGTTTCATGTGTTGTCAATCATTTCCTTACCCGCCCGTATGTTGCCGGGGCCCGAAAGGGGAGCAAAGAATATCAACACTGTTTACCTTCCGCGCATCTCGTAAAAGGCGACTAAGGAGGTTATGGGGTAGAGTTGGCTGTCCCAACCCATATAGGGTAAGTGACCCAAAGCTATGCTGAAGTCGGATGTGTCAGACCGAAAGGCGCATATATTGCAGCAATGCTGTAAACCATGACACATTCCGTTCTTCGGACTACATTCTGCTAATATGCAGGAGTTTGAGAACGAACGCAGAAGAAGAAGAATTTCCGATACCGACGTTCTGCCATGTCATTATGTCATGATGTCTAGCATAGTCTTGTAGTCTTCCCATGTCCCTCTTGCTCTTAAGCTTACATGCTGTTGTTGACACGATCCGTTACATCTTTACTCTTCTCATGATGTTTCCAAAAAAAAC